>JAOWBP010050532.1:0-14232 GCA_028571105.1 Tragopan temminckii
GACAGAGATGATGTAAACTCCTCTAGAAGGAAGATGAACTTTTTGGTTACAGAATACAGGGAACAGGAGTATAAAGGAAGTTCAAAACTATGAGTGGATGTGTCTCTTCTTTATTTTCAGGACTGATGAGAAGACAGGTGTCTGCTGATACTCCTCTGCATAGCAGATCTGGGAAGGGAAAGAATGGAGCTCAGTGAAACTATCCGGTTTCAGAGAGCTCCGAAGGGCAGCACACATATTTATCAATGCTGAACTGGGACTAGATAGCATTTCGTTTTCAGCAAAGCTGAGCCAGGTACACAGGTACTGGAACACAGATGGACAAACAGTATAGGATGAATTTGTGGGATCTAATCAGTGTTTGAAAAACAGGCTTCCAGCTCCTCCTTTCAGCAAAGCAGCGTTTCCACAAGGAAGTATTCAAACTTGAACTTCAGCGTAAGTAGCATTGGGCCCAAAACACATTATTTCAGTGTTGCAGTTACTAAAGCTATGAATCTAATAAAGGTCAGGTACTACAGAGGGGAATAGATAAAATCCAACATATTTTCATGGCCTTCATTGCTCACTATGTCTGTATTGGCTGTTTACCAAATCTGGGATGTTAGTAACAACCATTATACTTCTGCTCAAAATCTCTGCTGAAAATTTGCATGGAGGAGGTAGAGAACTGTAAAATCATAGTGTAATTATAGTATAAAAAAATTTTTCGGACTTCTGTGAACAGAAACACTCCTAAATCTGTGCTGCTTGGCCACAGCTACTTATTTTTCCAGGTACTGAACTGGCCAGCAGGAGCTGCAAACTTGTATGTTGTTGCTGGGTCCATAAGCACATCAGTGGCAACTCACAGAAATACTTTGGTTAAGGATTCCTTTCCTGTGCTCCCAAAATTTTAGAATTTGCCAGGTTCAATTTTGGTACTTTTTTGATGATTGTGTATTTAAGGATCAAGGAAACAAAAAATTATTGACATGACAAAGGGAGTGAAAACTGCATGCAAGAGGAAAGCTCAAGGTACTTAGGTAGCAAGTATGCATACAGTTAACCTCAGGGATACTCAAGAGTGGTAAAACCTTGGCCAAGACAAATGAGACAGGCATTTATCTTCCAGATTAGATGCTGTCCACGAGGTCTCTGCAGTACTTCATCAGCTCTCTCAGGAACAGGATCTAAAACATCTAATTGCCCTCAATGGGGTATCTGAGCAATTAGCAGGAAAGCAAAGAACAAGGGGAAGGAGGGATGTACCCCAAATAGGACCTCTGCCAATCTAAAATGCTCTACTCCAAGTAATCTGAAGCCCTTCCATAAGGTAGAAGGAGACAAAAAAAAGAATACTTCTTTTTACTCAAAGGTAATGGACAGGCAATATTCGAAGGGTTCAAGGAAATATTTCCCTTCCTCAGGAAAGTGCTTTTATCATGAGGTCAAACCATTCAGAGAAACAGCACTTAACTCTGTAATGAAGCTGTTTCACTTTACAAAGCACAACACACACTACCATTTATTTAGAAAGCCAGTCAACATGGACAACCCTAACTTTCTAGCCCATATATTACTGTACTCAAGGCCAAGGAAATCTCATGCTGAGCTGCTTATTTGTAAGGTTTCCCCTGTGGGGCACCTTCATCTCTTCTATCTCACAGCACTGCAAATTGAGTTTCAGCCCCTTCTCTCCTTCCTCCAACTAAAGAGTTCCGATCCACTGACAAACTGGAAACACTCAGCCCTCAGCATTAAGTCTGCAACATTTAACATTCATAACATCACAGATTCATTTGTTTTTCTTTTGTCTAAGCAAGGCAAGGGGCTGATAACGGGAAGGTATCAAAATGTTGGCTCATAGTGAAACACTTATTATAATGCACTTCTTTTTTTTTCCTCAAGAATTTATCTAAGATATCTCAAGGACTGACTTCTTTCTAAAATCAAAAGCAGACAGAAAAGGCAGTTTTTTAAAATCTGCTAGCAAACTGAAAAATACGTTTGCAGTTCAATTTCTGGCAGAAGTCTAAGAAAAGATGAATGAGGAGAGAAAGAACAAGTGACAGTCTCCAGTTTTACTAACGGCAAGGTAATACAGCAAGCCCACAGAGAATTTTGAAGGTACTAACAGAAGGTATTTTTTCTCCAAAGCTTAATATAAATTAATCACTGGTATTTCAGGTGCCATTAGACACTTAGGTACATGATCCATATAGCAGCCTTCTCCTCCTCCCATTTTTTCCCACCCATTTTGCAGTGTAACCTGTAGTAGTGGCCATAATGAATACAGGGCTTTTTTTCCTTAAACTACCTGACTTAAACTGAGATGTAAATGAAGTATTCACCATTGTTGACATTGTACTTATTTCTTATGAACAGAATTATTTGACGTGCACTTCCGTTACTCACTTTTTGCTTCAACTGCCTGATTTAACAAAGGCAGCAGCCTCGGCTGTCACTAAGTGCATGAAATTTTGTAAGAGCGAGTGCCGGATTTCACACCTGATGAGACAACTCTGCATGCATGTACAATCTTTGGACAATGCTCTCAGAAATATGCTCTGAGTTTTGGATGGTCCTTTGTGGTGCCAGGAATTGGTCAATGATCCTTAAGGGTCCAACATGGGATATTCTGCGACTCTACACAGAAACCAAGATCCCACAATGTTTAAGGAAGGTCAAAATAAAGAGACTCAGAACCATAAACTGAAGAAGGCACTATTCTGCTCTTGGTTTGTAAAACTAGCAAGCATTGGAAAGCAAAAATGCAACAGAACCTGCTTTTTTGTTGCATAAGACATTCCTCTTGTTTTGGAGGGGGAAAATAAGGACAATGTGAAACAATGTCCTCCAAAATACATAGCTCACTCGTCTATTTTCCATCTCATTCCTGAATTAGTAATCTGATTCTTATAATGATAGAGAAGCTTTATAATTAAATACTTGCATATACAAGTAATCTGATCAGCCCTAACAACTCCCTTGCTTCAACTCCCTTTTACTGTTCAAAGCAAGAGATCTATTACTCCCAGCCAATACCACGTATATTTTTGTTTGGGCTGATTGACCTGAGCACTCTATAAATAGATAGCTGTTATGATTGACTCATTTCTACAATTAAAACAATGGATTTACCAACAGATGCAAGATGTTTACCATTAATAATGAATCATTCCAGACAGTGCCTAAGACAATCATCCCTAAAAAACAGACTTATGCTAACACATTTTGAATAGACTGAATTTTATTCACAAATTTACTTTTAATACTAAAAGCCAGATGCTGCCTGTTGGAAAAATGTTCTTAAGCCAAAACTGTCATCATCTTGTACATGTTATAATGACAGCAGAATTTCTACCAGATTATGCCCTTTGATTTTCACATATGTGTGTACGAAGATCTGGGTGTGGGAAGGACTTGCAGTTTGGAAAAAGCAAACATGGTTAGTTAAGATCTACTCCTGAAGCTGAGGTTATATGCAGTTATTCCTACCTGCCTCTATTTTCCAAGCACACACACAAAAAAATATTAACACAAAATAAACAAATGAAAATCCTACACTGACTTCCAAGGAGAAATTGGTAACTCTCAATGAAGTTGTTTCAGGAAGCAAAGAGTATAAACCTGCCTGCATGCACACTTTAGATAATTGTCTCAAGCTAATTAGGATTGTTTAGGAGACTAAAATCTGATAACAATTCCAAATACTGTCATGTTACATTATCAGAGCAGAACCCATCCTTCCCAGCTAGCCTATACAAGGCAAATTATGAAACAGGGCGGCAACTGAGCTTTAAGAATCCTGTAGATTTCTTTTTGACAACTGTTACTGTCCCAGTGAGTTCCCTCTTCACCTGTAAATAGATATGCAAAAGTTTGTCAATGCTAAATTACATCAAAGTCTTTACTCAATACATTTATGTATTGCAAAATTCTTACAGTGTAACATAATGTGAACTTTTTATTGAATAAAGCAAGAGATCCACTATTTATTTTTCATCTCTATATTGCTGTTTACACAGCTGGTAGTGCACATCGTAAATATGAAATAAAAAGGTTGTGGCAATATTACCACAGTCTTTTAATGCACATTTTAAGAACTGACTCAGATAGGAACAGAACGAAATACTGAATCACCTTAAACCATATTTCACTTAGGATCCAAAGATAAAGAAGCTACAGCTTCCAAGTCCTCCCAGCATCAAATCATTTTGGATCGTTAATTCATATCAGGCATGAATTGTTACTTTCTTGAGTGGTCAGTGTTAGCTGAATTAATGCTTTAAATGCAAGGCTTAACAAGCAAACAGAAAATGTGGGAGAGAAGGAAAATTGAAGTTAGCATAGTAATATAATGCAGAACAACTTCATGCAACCTGGGAGTTTGTCATGCCAACACAAGGAAATGAAAGCAAGCAAGACCCTTTATTCATGGTATCTGAGGGGAAAATTAGGTGGATTTAATGGATAAGCATCTTTAAGATGCACTGAGAAAGACTGCCAGGATTTGGAGACAGTCAGACATGGTAATTCGTTTCACCCTGTGACAGGCTATTTTAAGCAAAATGCAATGGCCAAAAGGCAGATGTGGAGACAAGCAGCTAAAATGCTCCAGTCCTACTTCAAGTCAGAGCAATCATTATCTGTTTTGAAACATCCACTACAATACACAAAACAGATTATGTTAACTTACCCTTGAAACCGAAGGCATCAAAAGTAGGACAAAAACTTTCTTACAGTGAACAGTATTTCTTAGCTCCTTCCTTCTGATTTACTTTGAATCCAAGAAGGCTGTGTCAATATCTATTTATTTTCAATAATAACAGCAGCACAATAGAACCTGCTGTAGATGAAATTCAGTTTTCGAAATAACACGTTTCCTGATGAGTTCAGGGGGGTGCAGATCCCAAATCCAAGCTCTGTGGAGGCTGTTTTTGGCCTTTTTGAGGCAGTCATGCTTGGCCAGCCAGACCTGCCTGGTCGTATCGGAACCCACGGAACAGACAAGACTGGTGGCACACACTGGTTGCAGCAAAATAGCTATCTCCACCAGATATGTCTGACTCACATTCTATCATCCAGGCACTTGCTTTACTTTTATGCAATTTTGCTTCCTTTTGACAGGAATATTAAATAATTCGATGTAAGCACTAAAGCCAATATATTGAAAGCAATCAGGAAATCCTGAATATTTAATCAGTTGCTCTAGGACACAAGAGAAGCCCTGTCAGCTCAGACTATCCTGAAGATGAGTTCATTAACATCCCTGGGAGTGAATATGTTGAGCAAAGACGGGACACAATGTTATTAAACAAAAGCAGAAACCCTCTACAACTTGAAAGCTCTAAACAGGTATTTCCAGTTTTAGGATAGGGTGAACTGAAAGCAGAATTGCTGCAAAGTAAATTAGGACATTTGGGGTACTGAGGTTCTAGTTTTTGTTTCCTTATAGACACAAGTGATGAAAGAAAAAGATCTGCCTAGAATGGACAAGATTAGGATAAACAGCTGCTACAAAAATACATCACAGTGACTGGAAAGAAAACCTGACACTCGTATCATGCAAACAGAAGCGGGCCGTACAACATGCCCTGTACCTTGTAGCAGTGAGAATGGCCCAGATCCCTGCAGGGCCTCCTTTTGACATGTTTTATAAATAAATGAGGGTCTCTGGAGGACTTTGGACAACACTTGGCCCTCAAAAGGTTTCAAAAGAAATAACATTCAGAAAGTGGTTTGAGTCTGAGATTCTTTGTACCTTGAGAGCACCTAACATCTCACATCAGCGGAGCTTTCATTGCTCTGAAGCACAAAGAACATCTCTGCAATGCAAGAGCTTGAGTCCTGTCCCACGAGGCTGCTTTTCACAAAGAAAACATTCCCTATAACCCACTTCAACAGCCACTGTGAGCCTGCAAAGATTTTTCTCTGAGATAATTATATTTCAACATCCATTCGTTTTTCTGATCCTTCTCCTTAACTGCTTTTTCCCAAGACCACAAAAACCTTGTTGTGGGCATCCATTTTGGTGTTAAACACATAAAACTTATTCTTCAGAGGCTCTCAGTTTCTTCAAATCCATTACAAGTTGTGTATGCCCAGTAATTGGGATGGGGGGGTAGAAAGAACAATGGCAGACTGGGCACATCTTGCACTCCTGCCCAAAACTGGAATGTCAGCTTCAAAAAATTTAACCTAATTATTTCAGTTGAAATGTCCAGAAAGCTGTAAGGAATTGGAGGCTGTTCCCAGGAAAAGCATATCCATAAACAGGCGATTAAAAATAAATTCTGGCATAGAAATAAAAGTAGTCTGTAACCATTTTGGCATTAGCTGAAGAAATAAATCTTCTAAATAAGAACTGAATTGAAAGAACTAATACCAAACTAATTTAGCTTATTTAGTTTGGTTTATTGTCTTTAACATCAATCCCGTAAAGCATGACATGGCAATCTGGGACTTGAAACTGCATTACATTATTACAGTGTTGCTCCACAAATCCCCAACATAAAATACTTATGCAAATGCACCAACAGAATATGGATAACTGAGTGCATTACCAGCTACAGTGAACAGTATTCAGAGAGATTAAAATAATAGGAACAGACCTGGGAGTATCTAATACATTCTTCCCTGCTCATTTTCAGGAAACAAACACCTTTTGAACGCTATTTCTACCAAACAACAAACAATAGAAATGGGAAACTGGACATTTGAATGCATGATATCCAATATACCTCTTTTGAAAATGCAAATTGTTGGCTTCTAGGCTGACAAACCGATATAAAGTTGTTTTCATAGTTGTAACTACAGTACAGATATGCTAGTCCTTTTGTGAGCAAATCTCCTTTTGTCATTAAACGTTGCTTATATTTTTATTAGCAGTTAACAGAATATTTTTATATTAAGACTATAATGGCAATTTCACGAGTAGTTCTTAGATCCCCTGCAATACATTTTTAGGGGGAAAAAAAAAAAGCAAAACAAGCTAGAGCCAGAGAAAGTTCTGAAGGACTTAAATATTCAATGAATCTCAAATCATCTTGCTCATTGATCTCTGCTCAGTCTGTTTTGAAAACAGTTAGGTTAGGCCCACAGTCTTGGCTAACCTTTCTTTCTTCTTCTCAATATTTGAGTCACTATGAAACACTTTGGAAGAAAGGGGTCATGTTAACAGGCCAAACCGCATAGGCAGCTATGAATGATGTGTAAATAAATGACAGGTAGCCCCTCTGATCCTGTTTAGGTTCCCTACAGTAGCATTGTGTACACTAACAAACTCCCAACCAGGAAAGGAACCTTAGTGACCAACAATTTTTTTCTGTTCGTGTACAGCGAACAAGTCTTCTGTGGCATCACTTGGGCACAGCAGACACTTTACTCGAGAAAGACACCTCAAGCAAATGCCCCTTTGGGCAGCTATCAGTTTTTCCTCCATCCATCCACTCATTCATCCATCGATCCACTCTCTCTCCCTCTCTCTCTAAAACCTCTGGTAGAGTAGGTTTCATTCATATGGTAATCAGACTATTTCCTGGGTTTTGTAAAGTTCTAAATTTGGGAGAAAACTTATTTCCTATCCCATCTCCTCCCCCTCTTCCCCTGTAACACTGAATCCAGCCATCAACAACTCCCTTAAGTGGAATGTCCATCTATTTTCTTCACATTAGAATAGGGAGTCATGTTGTTGGAATACCTGGTAAGAAAACTAGCTGCAACCAACACTGGGGGCACTTTTCAGATCCCATTCTTTAACGTCCATAAGAATTAGCTTGCAATTCATGCACAATGATGAAATTAAAGTAGGTGTCTCTCTCTCCAAACTGGAGAGGTGCAATGAGAACAGATACAGCCACAACCTCTCAGTGTTAACACACAAAAGCACAATATAATCTTTGGAAAAGAAGCAATTGCTTCCTGGCTTACTTTCTAAAAGAGCTTGAAACACTGCAGAGAATAAATACCATAATGCTTACATGCTCAGTCTGAACTCAGTGTTGACTATCATTAACCAAGGCTAACTCAGAAAAAAATTTTGATGAAACAGCAAAGGTAATTTGGAATTATCAGGCATACAAAGAACTTTCAGATACAAAGAAGTATCCATACTGGCTTCCTCCTTCTTTCATGCACCACCTATTATCTGCAAATCACAGCATCACAAGCATCAGATTCATTCAGAAAGAGGATGAAAGAATCACATGGATTTTATTCTGTTCAACTGGCAGCACAGAAGTTGGATCTGGGCCCCCAGTATAATACATCTGTTTATGCTCCATATAGCTGCATTTACTCAAGGTGACTTGCAAATGTAAGAAATGGGTCTTCAGGGCAAAGCCTGGATCCAGACTGCGCTACTGAACGTGTTATATTCATCATCTCTAAGGTACAAATAAATATTAATATCAGTTAATGTCTACCACATGCAAGAAGAAGGATGGAAAAGATTAATGTAGTTTCAATGAATTTTTAACTGGAAAGACAACATAATAATAGAGGAAAGAGTCAGAAGTACCTTTTAAATTGCAAATGTGTTGTTTTCATGTCTGTCTGCAAATTTTTGATACCAGAACTGAACTTAGTCATCTTCTTTATGAACAGTGCAGAAAAGTCAAACCTTGCAGTACAAATACTGCAGCACATAATTTTATGCCTATTACTGCAGTGAGGCTTAGACTTTCTCTACGCTGCTTGGTAAGCACATATGTGCTGCTTCAGAGTGAAGCTGTAGTAAAATCTAGGGTAGCACATAAGACCTTTCATTACCTCCTCCCTATAAACACCAGGCACATTGGTACAGTCAAACCTCACCTCCAGCACCCTAATCCACAAAGCTGGTTTCACAAATTCCTCATTAAAGGATGCACTGGTGCAGTACTGGTGCATGTCATAATAAATATGGTGCCCAGTTTAATTCTGGTATCCTACTGGAAAAGCCAGATCATTGAATAATCAGATTTAGCTATCAGCACAGCAGGAGATCTATGTTTTAAACCAATTTAAGGACTGCAAATACCATATGGCAGCTGACAAAATCAAGCAACGTAATTGACTCAAGCGCTATCCTCTTCTGTTAGACTGTTGTTTATTGCAGGACAATCTACAAAGCTACCCTACAAGAATAGCGACAGTTTGTTTTGTCAGAGGCCACTCAGCCGACGGGCTCATTAAAATGCCTTCCTACACAATCTGCACGAACAAATCAAGCTTAGCATTTAACCATTAGAAAGTTTAAGCATGTTTGTGGAGAGATGAGCTTAGGGAGATGAGGAACAGAAGAGGGCTGTTTAATATGCAACAATTTCTTATTCTCCTCTCCATTCCAATACAGACTGCGTGACTTCCTCTATCACATTCACTGAATCACCTTTGCTGGGATAGAAGTTCTTTTGGTCCACTACCTCCTTGCACCAAAGGCAGTCTGTGAAGGAAGAAAAGCAAAGGCTGTGACAAGGGGTGGTCAAAAGCTGTGCTGTTGTGGCTAAAGAACAATCTTCACCTGGCTCCAAGCTAGCTCAGCGTACACAGGAAATTGCAGTCACACTCCAGACTGCATTGCAGACGTGCCAGAAGCCTTTATTAGTACAGCCCAAGAGAAGTTCACAGAGAAATATTCAAGAGAACAAACACACATCTGTGACTGCAGTCACTCCTGAGCCTTCTGCAATCTGTAGACTTCATACACAAGATGCAACTGTGGATTTCAGTTTACCAGTCAGAAATCTTTAAGCTACTCAACAATGTTTCTTAGGGAAGGCAATCCTTCATCCTTCCCTCCAAGCTATTATATTCAGTTTCTTGCTGCACAGCTCATGGCCAAAACTGACTGACATGTATGGGGTAAAGAAGAAACAGATTTTCTTTTTTCGATATGGCCATCCAGCAGTGCTGTGCGCTACTCTCAATTTCTCCTCAGAAAAGGATGCTTTCACAGTGATCTGTAAATCCTATACTCTTTGCATTTCTATGGGTTCTCTAAGATTCTCTGGGCTGAATGGCACAATGAAGATATAAATTATCCACTTTTACAAGATCCTGGAAAATTCCTTCTGCAAGGAGTGAGACTGAAACAGAGACTTCATTCTGAACATACACCAGCTCAACACACATCTGAATAAGACTGTGTTCAGCTATCAGTTCATATACATTGAAACAGTCTAACCAACATATACAATCAACTGTCTTGCAAAACTACAAGCAATAAAATACAAATTATGCAATGGTTCCTTAAGTATCTTCTGATATTGAAAACGCACAATAACATAGAGAACAACTGAATATTAAACTGTTCAACATTTTGCTGACCTGTCATATGTTGACAGCAGTGATCTGCACTGGATGCTGTATCAGTACAACCATATCTGTTAAAAACAAAATACCAAGCACAAAAAAAAAAAAAAAAAATTAAAAATAAAAAATCCCACTCACACTTAACAATGTTGGACTGCACAACTAAAAGCTAGGAAAAGTAAGTGTCACTAGAATGACCACACACATTTGCTGGCTTTGTGTGCCTTCATGACATGCAACAAATGAGATTCAAACCCAAACCAAGGGAAGACATGTCATCCATCAGGACTTCAGTAAGGCCTTTGACACAGTCCCCCACAATGTCCTTTTCAAATTGGAAAGATATCAATTTGGCGGGTGGACTGTTTGATGGATGATGAAATGGTTGCAAGATTGTACCCGAAGAGTGGCGGTCAAAAGCAGAATGATCAGATTGGAGATCAGTGACAAGTGGTGCCCCTCAGGAGTCAGTACTGGGATCAGTACTCTTTAACATCTTCATCAATGACATTGACAGTGGAATTGAGTGCACTCTCAGCAGATCTGCAGATGACACCAAGCTGTGCGGTGCAGTCATCACGCCTGAAGGGATGGAATGCCATCCAGAGAGACCTAGACAGGCTCAAGCAGTGGGCCCAGGTGAACCTCAGGAGGTTCAACAAAACTGAGTGCATGATCTTGCACCCTCACCATTAGTACAAGCTGGGGGATGTAAAAATGGAGCACAGCCCTGCCAAGAAGTGTTTGGGGGTATTGGTGGATGGCAAGCTGGACAAGAGCCAGCAGCATGCCCTCACAGTTCAGAAAACCAACTGTATCCTGGGCTGCATCCAAAGCAGTGTGGTCAGCAGGGTGAGAGAGGTGATTCTGCTCCTCTGCTCATGCTGGTCAGACCTCACCTGAAGTAGTGCATCCACACACGGTATCCTCAGTACAGGAGAGACATGGACCTATTGTAGTGTGTCCAGAGGAGGGCCACAAAAACGATTCATGGAATAGAACACCTCTCCTAGGAGGACAGGCTGAGAGAGCTGGGGCTGTTCAGTATGGAGAAGAGAAGGCTCTGAGGTTATCTGAATGGGACAGACTCTTTATCAGGGTCTGTGGTGATAGAACAATGGGAAATGGCTTCAAGCTCAAGGAGGGTAGATTCAGGTTAGATACAAGGAAAAAAATTTTACAAGTAAGGGTAGTGAAGCACTGGAACAGGTTACCTCGTGTTGGGGTTGATGCTCTGTCCCTGGAGACTTTCAGGGTGAGTCTGGATAAGGCCCTAGGCAACATGATCTAGCTGTGGTGTCCCTGTTCATCACAGGAGAGTTGGACTGGATGGCCTTCAGAGGTCCCTTCCAACTCTAAGGATTCTATGATTCTATATACTAACCTTGGTTATAAATGTACTTTGTTAAAGTTTCAACTAGATGGTATTTTTCCACCTTGCACAAGAGTTTTAGGGAAGTTCTGAAAGCTTTTCTACAGTCAACATGCATCAAATCATCTTCTCCCATATCCAGCAGGCATGCTGCTCTGTCACAGAAGGAGATAAACTGATTCAAGATGACTCGCCTTTGACAAATCTATGTTGAATCTTGCTTACCACCTCACCATCTTCCAAATACATTGTTTATTCCAGTACTTTTCCAGGAATTTATCTGCCTATTCTATAGTCCTGTACTATGCGTTCTGCCTGTTTCCTTTAGAAATGAATGCAATGTTTGACCTTTTTCAGTTTTCCAGAATTTGGATTACTTTTAGACCATTTTTATACATGGTTTCTAATAGCATCAACCCATCTTAGTCAACTGCCTGAATTTTCAATGTCGGTTAGAATTATTTAGGAAAGAATACTAAGCCTTCACCTCTGCCCATGTTTTCTACAGTGTGTGCTGAAATGAGTCCCCATCCGATCCGATGAGTCGGCCATCCGATCAATTAATGCTGATGAGTAAAACAAAAGCAACCTCCAGCAAAATCTGTTGATAACTTCCTAGCCTTTCTCCTTAATCATTTCTTTCCTCAGTCATTTTAATATATTTACAGAATATTTTCTTGTTGCAGCTTTCCCAGCTGTGCTGTTTTGTACCTAGTCCTTCTAACAGTGCCTCCCTACTTCAGTACTATTCTGTGATGTATTCAAAGGCCGACCTAGTATCTCATTTTTGCCTTGCTCCTTCAGTTTCAGACTAATGAATAATTTCTATTTAGGTAGTGGCAATTATGGCTATCTTTTCTTCTCAAAGAAACATCTTGTACTTGTGCCCTTCCAGCATTTCTTTAAGAAACATCTCTTGAGCTTCTGTCTTCAAACTTGCAAAAAAATTCTTTGATTTTCTCAAGTATGCTTTTTAGGCCACTTCTTAATAGCCACTTTCATCCAATTCACCATCCTCTTCCACTCAATTCTTTCCTATTAGTCAAAAGCAAATACAGAAGACCTCCATCTTTTGTTTATCAAAAGGTTACTCACCATATGCTCCCAAATTCTGCTAGACTATGCATGTTGTAACGCTATTTACTAAAATTTGCTGGAACAGTAAAGTATGATGCCTTGGACTTTTGGAACACACACAAACAAAAACCAGCTTACCTTACATATCCTAAGAAAACTAGCATTATTTTTATTTTATTCATTTCACCATTCAATGCTTTCAACATTGCCTGGTGACTTAAGTAAAGGCACATTTAAAATACAAAAGAACATTCTTTTCCTCTTAGCTGTACTTGTTTCTCTTTAAATAAATGTCAGCCCTGTAAAATACAACTTCAATATACAAACATGTTCTGTTCCCTCTTATAGAATCATAGAATTCTATGAATTGTAAGGGACCTTTAAAAGTCATCTGGTCCAACTCCCCTGCAATGAACAGCAACACCTACATCTAGACTAGATCGCTCAGAGCCTGGTGCAGCCTGATGTTGAATGTCTCCAGAGACAGTACAACCATCACATCCCTGGGGAACCTGTTACATTAATGTATAATAATGTATTCCCAGACCGAAAGCAGAGTCCCCATGGACTAGACTCCTGAAATAGGCTGAAATAGGAAGGGAATGGGTCTTTACAATCTCCCAGTCTGAACAACTTTAGGTGGTATAATAAATGTGGAGTATCATAATGGGAGATTTCAGCTCACTTCATTTCAATGTAGACTGCAAACATCACACCATATCAGGATGTGACTTTTTTTCTTTGCATTAAATCAGTGACTTTCACATAGCAGTTGTGTAGGAATCCTATAAAAGAAAATGCAGCCCTTGTTATGGTCCTAAATATAGTGGCTCTTCAACTTGAAGACTTTTAAATAGTTCTGCATGCAATAGCGCAATATTTTCCCAGCAGGAGCAGGGAAGATGAAAAATCAGTCTCCAGTTGCACCCAGCTTCAGAGTGCAAACACCAGAAGCAAGGAAGCTTGTTAAGAGAATTCAAAAGCATCAGATAAAGAACTTAAATCTTTACAAGTGCTGTGGAGATGGCTAAAGATAATAAGACCAGAAAGACAAGGCTGGTATATGTTTCCTATTAAGTAAAACCTGAGAAAGAATAAGAGGACACCAGAATGGTTAGAGCAGCAGTGTAGGAGTGATGTTATCCTCAAAAAGGTTGCAGCAAAGCCCAAATAGAAGAACAGCTCAATAAACACATCATAAGCTCTGGCAAATTAGATGTAAAAACACAGCAAGTCATGCAAAACAACCACCACCAATCTGATGAACAACTTGCAAAGACTAATGATGAATCTTTCCTCAAACACATCAGGAACAGGAAGACTGCCAGAAACTCAGTGAGGCGATTCATGATCAGAGTAGTAAAGGAACACTCTGAAGATAAAGGCCTTACAGAGAATACATTGAACGGATTCACAGCAGTGATGGTAACAGTATGAGACGCTTGGGAGCCTCTGTAAAAAAAATGCAATAGAAGTATTAAGATTGGTATGAATGGAGAATAAAT
>JAOWBP010050533.1:0-19024 GCA_028571105.1 Tragopan temminckii
TTGGCCTTTTTGGCCACAAGGGCACACTGCTGGCTCATGGCCAACCTGTTGTCCACAATGTATGGACTTGGAATATTAGTAACTAAAGCTTCTCTTAGTTTCATTCTAGCTTTTATAATTAATTTCATCTTAACTTTTAACTTATATTCAATGGCAATATAAAATGAATGAAATATTAGTTTTGTGAATCAAAGTATTAACAAATTTGCACTTACTCTAATAAGCAGCCTGATGTGGAGACACTCAATATGAAAGTCTTTTATTTCAGAGTTAGATAAGAACTTCCAGCAAGGTTTTTGCTGAAATAAAAAAAAGCTGGAGGATTTGGCTCAAACTAGTAAAGTAATGAATTATGTTGATTTCATATTTGCAAAAATACTCTGATCTTATTTATAAGTTAACCTAATCAAAATTGCTTGTCTTCTATGAAAGTGAATTAGAACAATCACAGAGAACAGAAGTGTTACAATACTAAAACTATAATAACTTTATTTCATTAAATTGAAAGGGCTAACATTTATTCTGTTAAAAGGTTATTGAGGAAACATTTTAAAGAGAAAGGCCACAAGAACGCTAATTTTCAATCTTGTTAAAATTTGTCAGAACTTATGCACTGTCCTCAATTCGGAAACATACATAACATTTTCTGCAGCTTTTTAAACATTTTAACTAAATTGTCTTCTTGCTCCTCTCTTGGCATACACATACTAAATAAGCAGGGTCACAACCAATTCATATTTTTTTAATGTGCCATCACTGAAATTCCACAGAGACTGGCAAAGAACAATAAGCAGCAGGTTTTGGTTCACTGTCCAAGTACTTAATTTTTTAAAAAATATAATAAATTCTTATCCATAAGATACAGGAGTTTTACTTTTCAAAAACAAATGCATGTGTGTTGGATTTTATCATAAGAATTTACACACAAATCTTTGTGGACACGTGTAAAAAGGATAAAAGGAGAAAAAAATGAAGCAGAATGCTTTGTTTGAGAAGAATACTGCACTACTTACAGAAATTTACAGCAATCTTATTAGATAAAGTAAAAAGGTATGTGAGAACCACTCAACTAAACACTTTCCAAGGAAAGTATTATTAAAAGCAATGATGTAACATCCCAGCAATGCAAAATAGCTCTTCTGGAAGATTGATCTTATGTATATTGGTTCTCCAAACAAAGAAAAATATTGATATAAATGCACAGCTGTTTACCTTGTAATGAAGAGAAATGAGTATTGTATACTCCAAAAATGAACACATTTTTACATAAATATTTATTGTACCCTCTTATGCATGCTTAAGATTCTTTTTTTCATATTATATATTTTACTTTTTTTTCCCCTCTTTTTATATTGGCTTTGTTTCCATCTCCAAACCCTATTCATCTCTCCAGTTTTTTCCATTTTATTTTTTTTCTCTCTATCCCTTGCTTTCACAAAAGAACAACTCATTACACCTTCCTTATTCTCCTCCTCATTATATGTTCCTATTGTTTCCTGGTATTTCTGTCACGTCTTTTCTAACCATACTATCAAATGTATATACTGCTGCATAGCCTTGAAGTTGTTTGGGCACAAATTACTGTAATAAAGATCATATTAAAGAAGAACCAGAGGTAAACTAGGCACATGTAAAATAGCAAAACAATCTCAATTGATCTTACACAACGAGTAGTCAAATGAAAAAATAAGCATATGACTACAAACAAATTCTTACACACAAAAGAATAAAGTAGGAAACTGAAGTATAAAATATAATAAAGCTGGTGTTGTTACTTGATAGTAGACTACTATCTTCTCGGTGTTGCTGTATTTTTCACGTGTGCCTCACAATTAGTTATGGAGAAACAGTATTGTAACACTAAAGCATGTGTGAACATTCTGATAAAATCTTCAGTGTTGATGTTATTTCGTGATCATTATCTGTCCCATGGATAAACAGAGGAATTCACCTTTCCCTACTGTTAATCTGGCACCTTTCACAAGCTTTGAATTCACTTTAAAATACAAAAATAAAGATTTTACTGTCAGAACTGTTTTGACCAAACAGATGAATAAAGTGAGAGATTTCAGACAAGGTGATAGGTCACTGCCTTCCAGCAATCCCTGCCTCATTTTTCCTTAAGTTGAGTGATACTACATATTTAATCAGACATATTTAAAAAGAAACATAAAAGCCCTCTTTTATTTTAATATATTCCATATATTAAAAGGTATAAAATAAAATATCATGGGAACTAGATTAGTACATTTACTTCTTTGTATCCCTCTTTTTAAAGTACCTGCTAGGCTTCATGCTTGAGTTCAAATCAAATATAGTATCAATAAGATATTTAAAGCACAAAATACCTGTTTTCATATTGGAATACAATACTACAGAATTATAAAAAGTGACTTCTCTATTGCAACTATGTAAAAGTGTATATACATATAGAAGCCCCAAGAAAAAAGTAAATGTCACATTAAATTTGATACAAGAAATGAATAGATTAATGATTTAATTACTTAATGACGAGTTAAAAATAGATAAGATGAAAAATTCTTATATGTAGCCTTATTTTTTTAGTTGTATGTGAAATACACCTGTTGTTGTTTTTAATGAGAAAACCTATATGCTCTTGGTGCTCACTGATATTTGTCATTTTCCTGGGTTCACCTTTTTCTGATCTATGGTCTTAACTGCCATAGTAAGCGTGTGTACATCCATTTAAACTAACATTTGGTTAAAGTAAACGACCCTCTAACCTTGCAGGAAAAGCAGCACAGGAACACCCAGGTGTTCTCTTGTACTCACTTCTGAATAGCAGTTCAGTGAAAACCACCCTGCTCCTTCCCTACCGATACATTACCAGTGCTCTAAACCAAATGATAAATTATATGAGCTGATGGATGTGGATTCTTGATTTGATCCCAGTATTTTGGGAGAGTACAAAGCACTAGTGGAATCATAAACGTCTCTGACAGACTCAATAACCAAAAGA
Source organism: Tragopan temminckii (assembly GCA_028571105.1). Classification (NCBI taxonomy): domain Eukaryota; kingdom Metazoa; phylum Chordata; class Aves; order Galliformes; family Phasianidae; genus Tragopan; species Tragopan temminckii. The sequence continues at coordinate 2,981 of JAOWBP010050533.1, forward strand.
AAACTCCTGAATTTTTTTTTAATCATAGATTCATTAGATTAGTTTAAAATGCCTAGCTTATTTTCCTCACATTCTAGCAAAATAACTTCAAAGACTTCAAGAAAAAGCCAGTAAGAAGTTCCACCCTATGGCTCTGGCCAACTCATAGTCACACTACAGAGAGCGAATTTGCCTTGACTTTAACTGGTCAGTTGGCATCTCTACTTGCATGTACTCATGATTTTGTATTTCATCTCCTTGAGTTTCACTTGCCATAAAGACACTTGATGCTGAAATGTAACAAAATGTTTTGCTTTGAAATTTCAAATAAAGGTTTCTATATTCATTTTATTTCTGCATGCTTGTCAAATCCTTTAATAAAAACTTTGTATTAGTCTTTATTCTGAACTTCTACAAACTGAAATAACATTTGAAAGTACCATATAACAAAGTAGTCTGCTTTAATGTCTTCACTTTGAATTATTTTCTGTGAATAACTTCACCAATTGACAGAGCACTTCATTACACTTCACCCCCAGAAAAGTTCAGGATTTAGATGTTCTTATAAGATCAGGTGGGAGGCTGGATCCCCCTGCTTTGCATAGTACCATGTCAAAGATAACTAAATAGAGAGATTTTTGAATTTTGTGTTAGGTTGATCTTGGCTGGCTGGCAGACCCCACCCATTACTTCTCTCACTCCCACTCATCAGTGAGTGGAGAAATAAGATGAAAAGGCTCATATGTTTAGTTCAAGGCAGTCAAATATTAAAACCAAAGGCTTCATGCAAAAAAGCTTTTTATTGCTGAGCATGACATCATGCGGTATGGAAGATGCCTCCAATTATTTTGGGTCAGCTATCCCAGTCTTGACTTGTGCCAGTGTCTTACACACCTCCAAGCCTACTGGCCTTTGGAGGGAGGCACTGGGGAGAAAACCTTGGTGTTACTCCGCAATAAACAGAACTTTGATGTGTTATTAACAGTGTTTTAGCCAAAAAAAGGCAAAGCATACATATGAGCTGTTATAAAAAAAACTTAACTTCATCATAGCCAGACCTGCTACAGCATCAGCCCAGATTCAATACTATTTGTGTCATGTTCAAGTCCCACTTTGTCTGATAGATCTAAGGACCTCTGGTGTTAATCAGCTGAAAGACTCCTGCTAAATTTACACCCCAGGGCTTCCATGCCTTGGCACTCAATGCTCTCAGCACAGTCTTAAACATTCATCATACCACTCAATCTTTCTGGAGGCTTACAGGTGGGAGATACAATGTGATATTGAATACTGCAAATACAAGTCTTAGAACTTATTTATGTTGCCATAAGTCATTGCTCCTATGTTATCTTTAGAAAATGCTGGAAATTAAGACTTTTCAGGACTGACTCTTTTCATCTCATGTTTTTGCATTTCAAAGTATTCTCCTAGAGGTCTACTGGAGTATTCTATAGTACTTGGCTTTACTATTAGTGAAATATAAACTGAAAATTCCAAAACAGAGACAAAACACTTTTGATATACTGATAATTATGCCAAAATAATTTGTTTCCAGTTGTGAGCCTTTGGGTAATCAACACCAATTTTCAGATTTATTACACCCATAATCTGTCTTTCTTTAGTTTCTTAGCAAGTTCTTTTGATTTTGCAAAAGTGAGAAAGCAACTGTAGCTCTCCTGCATATATTCCCATATTTCTATTACACTGTAAAATTGGCAGCTGCAACAAAAAAGCATGGATTTCATTAGTAAGCTATTTCGGCACTTTTAAAAGAACAGAAGGGATCTTTGTACAAAACTGCAATGCATTATGTGACCATAAAAGTTCCTACCATTTGAACGTAAGTCCTTAAGTCTTCCATCACTCCTCTTACAATATAGATAATATACTGATAAAGTTGTGTTTTTTATATACTGGTCAGTTGGATGTAATCTAGTTTACAAGGGTGTCCTGGACAGTATGCTCCCAAATTCTCATTGTTGCTTTACTTCCCTCACCAGCAAGGATTACTTCCCTTGTGGGTTCCCATTTCCAACTCTTGAATGACTGCAGGCCTTGCACACATTATATAAACAACCCTGAATCCTTACCTTTTCCTTTTACTGCTAAGCTTGCTGTGATTGGACTTCAACTGATTCCTTGCTAGGAATTCAGGAGTTGTATAAGGCCAGAATTTAGATATAATGTCCCAAAGGATTACAAGAAGCCAAAACTTGTGACATAATTGCAGTGTTATTTCTAATATTATCACTAATGCATATGGGGTTGTCATATATAATAACATATCTGCTGCATTACTTGTAGAAAGCAAGATAAAAAAATGAAGGAAAAGCCAGCTGCACAATGTAAAACTGGTGGATATAAAAGCCCTATTGTAGGTTATATATAAACTAATTTTAGTTATGAAAATACATTTTTATTTTCATAATGTGATCTTTCACACTAAGACTTAAAAAAATGAAATTTAAGTTTATGAAAGACAAAAAAAGGGAACAGAATAAAAAACGCATAAAATAAGAAGTTGAGCACAACTGGAGCTGCATTCTCTAAATGGGTGAAACAAATCTAGTTTACCTAGGTCAGACTTTCTAATTTTCTATTATTTTTTAGAAGAGAAAGTAATAATCACTCAGTCTTCAAGATATGTTTACATATTTCCCTGTTACCAAATGCCTGGTCTTACAATACAAAAAGAATATAGAAGATACAGCCATTGAAGTGGCCTCCATTACCTTTGCCAAAGATATCTGCTTTGGAAAACACAGAAAGACTCAGCTGTTCAGGAAATTAATTGTTTTATTCATTTTCAATGTCAGATACTTCACTTAGAATACCAGATTCTTATTCTAATTTAAATAAAAGAGTTTTGCATCTACAAGGTCCAGCAGCTGTTACTGAACACACACAGTAATGATCTCACGAGAATCACAGAAAAATTACAAAGGGTCATATAATGAATTAAACTGTTTTTCATAAGACTATCTCCCTACAAAGATCTTTTCTACATGACCTCTCCTCCTATCAAGTGGAATGAGTAGTGGAATGTAAGATACCACGTCTATATCTCTAGATACAGAGGCATCAAGAAAGCCATAGATACATACATACTCAATCCTAGCACAAGTCACTTTCTATATTCACATATTAATTGGAACTACATGCCACAAGCAAACGCTTCTGCAAAAAATCATAAGAAATCATATCATATGCCAACAGGTCTTCTTTAGATGCGAGAAATTCTAATATATGCATCTGTCAAGTCAGATATCCTGAAGGAATATCTGGGCAGGACTTTAAGCTCATGAGCATCAACTCACTGTCAACATGGAATTACAGGATAATTTTGGAAGATTGCTCTGAAGGTCGTCTAGTCTGATCACTAGCTCAATGAGCCAACAAAAATGCTCAGAATTCTCCCCAAATGAGTATTTATCATTCCCAAAGCTGAAAACTCCCTGCCCTTTCTGCAGAACCTACTCTAAGGCCTGGCTACTCTAATGATAAAACATAAGAAATTCTGATATTATTTATTCATTTACTTTGAGAACTATGTATGCTGCTGCTTCTCCTCTTACTGTGCCTCTGTTAAGAATCAGGAACCGCTGTCTCATCCCTTAAGTAGTTAAAAGTAACAGTGATGTGACACCAAGGCTTTCTTTAAAGATTGAACAAAACCAGTTCTCAGCCTCATTATGAACATATTGACCTACAGCTCCCAAATCACATCATGATAATATAAACCTATTTAACTAGTTTTCAGAAATAGTAATCTGAGATAAATCAGAGTAAGGTGGAATACATGTGCTTACTCATTTCTAGAAATACTATTAATCAACTGCTCTTGGCTTTAATCTAAGAACTAAAACACTATCAAGGAGATGTGTGAAAATCATGCTTCTTGTCAGTGTAATAGAAAAGATCACTACTTATGACAAAAAAAAAAATCATCCTAAAAAATTACACTAAGTATTGAACACTTGCAGAGGGACACTTTTTTCTTCAAACAAAATTAAAGTACTAAGACAGTAAATTAGGACATTGATACAGCTTCATCACAGAAGACCAAGTCTTTGGTTCCTTATCTTGCTAGTGTAATCCCTCACAAAATATGAATTGCAAATGAAATGTCTGCGCATTTTAATTCATATCAAAGAGCATCTAAGGAATTCCCTAAAGGTAATCTCAGAAGTTACAAGACCAATTGTAAACCTGAGATGTCATGATGGATGTATCCTTCAGCTTGGCAATATTGTTATATGTTAAATGTGAAAAATATATAATATTCTCACAAGCACTTTTGGATACAAGCAGATGAATGAAATTCTGGAGCAGAGCAAGAAGCAACACGCTTTTCTTAAAAAGAATCTTGATCGTTTCTCAGAAAGGAATCCCATTACATAATCTCCTCAGTTACCAAACATATGAATATGGAAACATTTAGTATTACTGAAATTGCCCATCATTAAGACTCAAATAGTGTCTGAAATGTAATTCATTCTGATTGTATTGTTCTTATTTTAATCAGTTGAAGTTATCACTTCACTAATTTCATTACAGCTAGAATCATGCTTGCACTATTGATTATGGAATTTCCCTCTGAGGAAATAACCAGAGCCTTCATCAGCAAATATAATACATACATACTGTTCACAAACTCAATGTCATAACCTAGTGACATAATCCTTTTAACTTCTAATACTGTAAGACAGCTTGAACATTTTAAAGAAAAACTGAACATTTAACTATTGAAGACTTCAAATCAGAAAGTCACATGGTGACAAAACAGTATCTCAAACAATTGCCAAAATATAAACCATTACCAAGATAGTGAAAGTAAAATACAATGGAAAAGAGACAAAGATACCTTCAATATTTCCCAATGAGCATTCAACTAATTATCATAATATGAGAACATTACGACACAAAAAGGAATTAAATGTGATCTGATCTAGATAATACTCCTCAAACATGGGTGCTTACTGACATATTTAGTAAAATCTGCTTGTGTTTCTCATGTTAACAACTAATGATTTCAATTACAGAATATACAAATAGATAATATTGATTTTTCTGACATCTGCTTTGAGCCTTTATTTTTTTCAAATTAAAGAATTACAAAATTTAAAATCTGTTTTCCTAGAACTTCTATTAAAATAAAAAAAATAAATGTAAATAAAAATAATAGAAATAGATTAGTTGCCTATGCATTGTGAGAGAAAGTTCAATAACAGCATGGCAACCACACCATCTTTTCCTGGATCAAATCTACATAAAGTCTTTCATGCTCATTAATTAATTTAAATGAGCAATCAGAAGTCATGCACTGTCAGTTGATTAGCCATTAAAAATAATAATTGAGGAACAGTGTGTAAAGTATTAAAGTTAAAATGAAGCGGCAAGAATTAGAAAAGCTTAAAGTAAAAGTGGCATTTTGCTCAGAGTAGCATAAACAGTTCTGCCACACAGATAACTATTGTTACTTTATACTTCATACCTTGAGCAAAATCTCAACATGGAAATAGCAATAGTAAAGGCCTTTTGAAAATGTACAGATGCTATTAATCCAATACATCAGATATATTTTCAGAAAGTAATCTGTTCATACTAGCCAACAATACACAGTTTCAATACCTCATCATAAGTGATAAGTTTTAAGACATTAAAATAATTGTTCGCCACAAATTGGAAAAATGAATGTTCACAATGGTAACAAAGAAGGAACATCATATACATCAAAAGTTAAATGATAACCAAGGACAGGATCTTAAAGAGCTAAATGTCACAGCTGCATTACTGGAGCTGAGAAACAGAAGATAGTATTACAATGCCAGAGCAATACAAATTGCAGGATGACTAAGGCAAGAACCACAGTCTGTACATCAGGCAGACTACATAGCATACTACATTGTAACAATCAGAAAGATCAGTGCAATGGAACGGTGATACAGGAGGTGTAATGACAAAGAGACTAGCACAATAAAAAGGTGTTAGAAAGAAAAAGTGCTCACCCCTCTCAAAAGCCAGGCTCACAGGGAAAACTCCACAAGGAAGGGATCTCCAAGCAAGAGCCTTCCCCAGTGGCAGTCAGCCCTTAAATGAGGTCTAAGAAAAGTGCAGCCAGGCTCCACTCCTTCTGGTCGCACAGGTAAATTGCTTTCACCTGTGCTCCCAGGGCTGACCCGGTCCTTTCCCCAGGTGCTCAATCAGTGGTTTAGGCCATGACTCAATATCTCCCATACATACATCCTGCAGTCCCAGGATAAAAATATTTTTTATGAATGTTAACCAACTTCTATAACCACTGGAAGAAGGTTCAGACCATATCCAGAATGGAGTCTCACTTTAACATCCTTTTTGGTAGTTACGAAGCAACATTGAATATACGTATATATGCAGCCTAGCATAAAGACTAACCTAGATACAAAGGAGCGTGAGTTTCAGAGCTGACAGACAAGCACTCAATCTAAGGAGAAACAAATAAAGGAACTGATACCATGAGGGGTTGGGATAGCTTTTAGAAAGATAAACTTGGGCAAAGACTGTGACCAGTTTACCCCAATGAATTCTGAGATGTGAATTCTATAAATTAGTACCAAAGGACTGAAGATTTTCAAAGCTGTCCAGAGTACTTGAGGCCTGATCACAATAATTACTTTCACTGATCAAATCCTTGTATATGGGAAAAGTATAACTTCTGCCATCTGGAGGTATCCAAAAACAGATGCTATGACCTTCATGAGTATTCTTCATACTATTTAATGGGCTCAAAACGTAATCTTCATCGGTTACCAGAAACTGAGAATACTTGCTGCAGAGTGGGTGAATGACAGCATGAAAATAAATGTCTTCCCTTTGCAGCAATTATGAATGTATTTCCTTCCATAACAAGAAAAGTCTGGCCCTATGGCCCAGAGGGTTAAAACAAAAATCAGCTGTTGTCTCAATAGGCTACCTTCTCACTTGTTGCCTTCTCCCTTTTCACATTAAAATCTAATTAGAATTAGAGGACAAAAGGAAAGTGACTGTAACTGGAAGACTGAAATAAGAGCAGATTAATGTCCCTAGTGCTTTAAGGTGCTTAGCATAAACCTAGAGCGTTAGCTGGATAGTAAATCCAAGGAGTGAAATATTTCTTTCAAATCCTTAAGGGAAGATCTTCCACAGTGCGCTGCGTTTCTCTGAAAATTCTAAGAAACAGAAGACAACTGGTTTGATTCAGCACTGTGCCATATAACAGGTCACTTATATCTGTTTTACCCAGGCCTGTTTGAAGCAGCATTCTTGATTTAAGTAATCCATTTTTAATAGAAGTTTGCTAATTGATAGAACTGCATGCATAGTGCTATGCAACCTGAAAGCCTGTTTGGCATCCTAAGCTGACAAAATGAAGAGAGACACAGACCTTTCTGAATATGTCCCAACTTTCATATTTCCTGACAGCAAGGTTGAAATTACTGGTATCTTTTTGAAATTGCTGCCACTGCAGGAACGTTCAGGGACAGGTATGAAAGTAAGAAAACAGACTCTGATGGATCTGGGAATGTCTACCCACTGTTAGGCTGAAGCTTTAGGAAGAAACGTTCATTCTACAAAAGCTAGATAAGTGAGCAAATTTATCCAGAATGTGGAAGGCAAGCAGATAACAACAGGAAAATGCTAGGGGAGACTAATGCAGTTTTAAACAGAGTGCTAATTAATGTGCCCTGATTCCCAACTGCAGAAAGCAATAAAGTATCTGCTGAAATTGTCCAGCAAGAAAAGTTAAAAGAACACAGAATCACTGAATGGCTGAGGTTGGAAGAGACCTCTGAAGGTCCTTTGGTTCAGCCTCTGCTTAAGTAGGGCCACCCAGAACTGCCTCCCCAGACGATATCCGTGCGGCTTTTGGAGATCTCCAGGGAGGAGACTGTACAGACCCTGGGAAACCTGTGCCATTGCACAATGTTTCTTTATGTTCAGGTGGAGCCTCCTGTGTCCCTGTTTGTGCCCACTGCCTCATGTTCTGTCACTGGGCACCACTGAAAAGAACCTGGCTCCATACTCTTTATGCTTTCCCTTCATGTAAACATTTTCTGCTACCTTGTACTTAATACCCTTGTAGTATTTATAATTGTCATCAAGAGTTCAGTCTTATAACCCAGCTGTCACTCATAACAATGATGACATTAAGACCCTGATCCAACTTATAACAAAGCATGGAAAAATAAACTGATCTTCCACTATGAGCTCCTTTGCAAGGAGTTTACCTTGTCGTATGACAAAAAAAGAAAATGCACAGAAGTCATCACTGACAAATTTAAAGCTTCAAAAAATACTGTTTTAAAATTGATTTTGCAACCTAGGCTTAAATCATCCATTCCACACTGACAGTTGTGCAACCCTATTCTAAAATGCTTTAGAAAGTATCTTCCATACTTTTTTTATACCTCCATACTTCTTCCAAAAATAGTAATTTTTAATGGATCATCTGTGTACGTCAAACAGGAATCTGAAGCTGCTTCTATTTAACATAAGATATCTAACATAATTTAGACAGCATAAAAATTGTTTTACAATGATAAATTTAGTAGTATTTTATCCACTTAAGATTTAAATGGCTCAGAATGGAACACCTTTCTTCCCTTCTTTATTTTTTTAACTCCTAATAATATTTTTTATTGTTGTTAATACATTTTACATTTGAATCACCCATTTAACTTGTAAGTGGCATAATGCACCATTTGATATAGGTAAGAATACTGTGGCAAGCAAAAAGCTTTTTAGGAACACCTACAATTGCTTTTTCTAAGCAAAAATAATAAATAAATAACTAAAAGCCAGGAGGGAGTACAAGCACAGAATGTCAAGTTTCAGCCAAGCGCAAATATTTATGTCTGCATGCCACTTTAAACAACATCTTGAAGTAATAAAGGTTGTATTCTGAAGAAGTTTGGAGCCATCTAGTGGAACTTGTGTTATAATAAAATAAAGTTTAGGAATCATGCAGTGGAAGCATTATTTGCCTGGGGGGGAAAAGAAAGAAAAAAGACTGATTTTTTATTTCTAGGTGTTATTTTCTCAAAAATATCATAGAAGCCGATTCAATTTTTGTAGAGCAATTGTAAGAAAAAAAGCAATACCTATCCAAAGATCTTGCTGTCATAGAAAAATACAAGACTGCAAAATGATCCTCTGAGGAACAGTTTAGAAACTTCATCCTTAGAAACATGTAAATCCAGGCTAGACAAGGAAAATATATTGGACAGCATAAGACATGGCAGTCATGGGAATGACCCCAAGAATTTTCTTCATCTCTAAATTTTGTTCTTTTAATTTGCAAGTGGAAGACCTAGTGTTCAAGAATTATTCAATGAACAAGCACACAGTTCCTTTTCTTGAAGGTGCAATTCAGAACATACATCAGTGGGACTCTTAAATTTCCATGGTCATGGTTCTTTATTTTCATTTTGGAACTGTGTGGTTGCTTCACTATCGGAAAACTAAGTGTTTTAGCATTAGCCTGAAGATAATGTTTCCTACATCACATCTGCACTCTGAGAATTACCTTCACTTTATGTTTATTTTGGGGAGCAATGTGAAGATTTTAAGGATTTTTTTAAAGATTTTTTTCTTTTTACTTGCAAACACTTTCATAAGATTTATCTTGATTATTTCAGAAATATCCACAATGCAATTGCAGATGAGATCCTACAAAGCTTTGTGGTAGCAATCTACTTACACACAAAGAGAATACACACCATTGTCACTGCTGCCTTCAAACACAGATCTAATCCTACAGTTCCACTTGTCAGAATCTGAGGCTACTGATTTTCAATTAATTATGAGGACACAATTATTTTTCCCGAGTAACAGACAAGTTTTTGTGTGGAAATATGGGAAAAAGTCATACAAGAACAGTTTTATTTAAGGATGACCCGACACAGTCTGCAAGTATTTTGGTCTCTCTGGTTTTGCAACTTATTAGAATTACCTGCATGTACACACAGACACAATAACAAAAGCTTGAATTCTTAGATGATAAGTTGAAATGAAATTAAAACTTAGATAATTAGCATTATAAAGCTCTCGCAGTCCTTTCATTAGCAGTAGCTCTTTCTCTCGTTATGCCACTTGGAATGCTCATCATTTTAAATAACAGCTCCTCCATTACACAAATCTTAACATGCAGCATGCAGAAACAAACTTTTATCATAATTTCTGCTCCATATCCAACATTTCTTATTCTTGCACAGTTGAACTCCTATGGTCTTGCTGTGTTGAAAGCATCACAACTCCAAAGAAGGTGACTGCTTGAATTTTGTTATACGCACTTTTTGAGTAATTGAACTTGTTGATAAGAACTGCAGCCATAGCTACGCCCCGTCACGTGCCCATGGTAGTGATCTAGCCCACATGGAAGACAAATTCAATTATCTTTCTGATTTGTTATTCTGATAAATTTTATTGATAACAGGCCAGAAATCTATAGTGAAGCCAGCTTCATTAGCAGTTCAGATAATTATTTTCTCATATTCTCCATTAAGGACACACCACTGTTTGAGAAATCTTTGTTTTGTAGTTCTGAGGTTTTTTCTAAGTAACTCTGGGATTCTGTGTCATTTTACCATACTATGTAGATGTACATGTAACATACAATTTTTTTATAACAGTATGTAATGGGTTTTTTTTATGTTTCAACAGAGAAAAAAAATTGTAGTGGGTATGATGATGATGGGTTGTCTGTTGTACTTGATCTTAGAGGCCTTTTCCATCTTTAATGATGCTATAATGCTACGATTCTAATTATGCATTGCAATCTACTGTCATTCTCATCTTATTTATGTATCTTAAGTACATTTTAGGAAAAAAGGCCTACTGTTATAGCATACAAATTTAATTTCAATCAATTTAAATTTAAACTTGTAGACTTTACAAAGCATGTAAATCAAGACAGAATTTGACCATTCCAAAATACACTTGCTCAGCCAGAGTTTTCAGCTTTTAAATGAACATAGACATTTGTGAATTTGTATGTTCTTTTAAAGTAGAAAATTTAAAACCAAAAGTAACTGTCTGATTTATAACATACTTACTTGATATTATGGGGCTTATTATAGATAAATTGCCATCTGGAAGGCATACGGATACTACTATGATTTATTGATTTAATCTGCAGAAAAAAATAAATCATGCATCGTTAGTTGATGCAAGATGCTTAAAATATTTTATTCTCACAAACATTCTGTAAGTATAAACACTTGTCCTAGTTTCAAATACTATCTTTGTTCAGTGCAATATGTTATTTTGAGAAATTTGACGTATTTGAGGAATCCCAAGATTTTCACTGTTTTGTGACTTCTATTCTTCAGAACCTACATTGTGTTCACTTACCATTTGTCCAAAAAGCTATTCTGTTCTGAAGAGACTGACACCATTTAATAAACCAGAGAAGCTGCTGTCAAATGGCCGGACAAGCTCTTTCCCCTGAGAAAATAAGCTGCCACCACAGCATTTCCAACACTTGCTAAGCCAAGAGGTGAAAAATCTAGACTTGGACTTGAAACAGATTTCCCACACTGTAGTCTAAACCAGAATGAACTTCTAAATATTTATAGTTGGTAGGACTTTAAAATCTCCTTTCCTCGTTTATTGAAAAACAGACATTGCTAGAAATATTTTGCTTTAGTTTATGCCCTATTATCATTCATGATATAACAGTAAGTTTTTCTGTAGCTTCTACCTATTAATTCAACTGATACCAAAACAGCAATTAATAGAACTTAATCTGAACAAAGACCATCCTAATTTTCATTATCTTAATTAGTTTCGCACCCATTCTGTCACAATCTAGAGAAGCACTTTTTTTTTGGAGCTATACACCATTGATTCCCTGGTCCCTTGGGCTGGTGCTTTCGTTCTTCCCTCTCCTTCCTTTGATCTGGTAGTAACACATGTTTAGTGATGTGGACACAGTGGGAGCAAGGATTTACTACTGGTGTTGATGATAGAGTTAGGAAGGAATAAATCCTCTTTCCAGCTAAAATCTGTCCTTAGATGCCATATCTGCAAGTGTTATGGAAAACAACTGGTGTGAAGAATTAGTAAAACAGAAGTTTTTAATGAAGGGATTATACTAAAAAATGTAGAAGGCAAGGAATTCCTTAGACATAAAAATCTTTTCTTGCTCTTCTAACTTTCATGTTGTATTCAGGCTTAAGTAAATATATTCACACCTATGAACAAAAAAAATTCCAACGGCCTGAGGCCACAAAGCACAGAAGGGCTTGTATCCATACCTAAACAAACAGGATAGTCTATACTTCCCATAGGAAATGCTAACTCCAAAAGAAAACTTTGAGAGAGTGCCAGCCAATATTTGCAATAAATAAACAAACCAATAAATAAATAAATAATGTATAAAAAATAAAGGAGAACTGCCCTTACAAACTAGAAATTCTTTTTCTGTCACATGCCAGTGCTCAGGACCATGCCCTGACCCTGCTCATACCAGTAGGAAGGTAGCCATTTAGTGCTATTACAGTTAAAAGTGGAATATACATTAACTCCTGTTGACAATTCTACAGCTGTTTTTTTATCCTTTAATTTCAATTTCAATTTTTCTAGCTTTAAAGAGTACTCGTGTAGTAGAACAAAGCTCTTAAACTGATCAAATCCTGTAGGATAGTCTATCACAGTGTCCTGATCCCACAAGAATCCATATAGGAACTTAGAAGATTAACATTAGAGAACACGACACAGACATTACCTCTACCCCAGACGCGAAACTGTGTAGCACCATTTGTCCACTCCATAATATTAAGTTTACACAGTTTCCAACACAAGGTTTGTGCCTATTTGGAATGGTTTCTGTTCCATTCTAAATTCCTCTAAATTCCTCTAATGGAAAGAAAATAATAAAATATAACAAAAGTGACACTTTTAAAATGATATATTGTAAATTCTTTCCATTCTCAAAGAAGTATTAAAAGGTATGTAACAAACAGAAGTACAAACAAAAGCACTGCTATTCAAATTAAGCCTAATGTTTATTTAAAATAGCTTTAGACACAGATAACATAGATCTAAGTAAATAAGTTTAGTGGTAGTTCTTTATTCTCAGTAATTAAAATGTGAATTTAAATATGCTTTATTGTAGCATCTCACAGACTTGGATTTTAAATAATTGATATCGAATATGCATTAATGTGATAACTCAAAATTTCAAGACATGTACTTCTTATGTAATAGTTACTTGAAATATAACCCTGACGGGTTTTTACATTTAATTTCAGTAAGGATGGTTACAGAGTCAGTGAATCTAGCAGCTTAAACCAGTTCACTTTCACTATATTTTACTGTGGAAGCAATGGCAGAGGCAGAAAATAACTACTGCAAATCTCTATTTCAAATTGAGATTCAATTACAAAATACTGATAATTCAAAATGTAAAAATTTACTTAAACTTTACCATTTAACTGCTATGAATCCAGTTCTACTTGCCTTCAGTACCATATGAGAGAATTAAAAAAATTCATGCAAAAAGATAATCACTAGGTCTGTTCCCTCAGATGCTCCTCATCAGATTTGTGCTCCAGGTTCTTCACGCCTTTGTTGCCCTTCTCTAGACATACTCCAGGACCTTGATGTCTTTGTTGTAGTGAGGGGCCCAAATCTGAAGACAATACTTGAGGTGAGGTCTCACCAGAGCTGAGTACAGAGGGACAATCACTTCCCTGACCCTTCTGGCTGCACTATTTCTGATACAAGCCAGGATGCTGTTGGCCTTCTTGGTCGCCTGGGCACACTGCTAGCTGTTCAGTCGGCTGCCAGCTAACACTCCCAGATCCTTTTCCTCCGTGCAGCCTTCCAGACACTCTGTCCCAAGCCTGTAGTATTGCATGGAGTTGTTGTGACCAAAACACATGACTCAGCACTTAGTCTTGTTGAACTTCATCCCGTTGGCCACAGCCCATCAATCCAGCCTTCCTGCCCTCAGGCAGATCAACATTTCCTCCCAACTTGGTGTCATCTGCAAACTTACTGAGGGTACAATCAATCCCCTCAACCACATAATCAGTAAAGATATTAAACAGGACAGGCCCCAGTACTGACTCCTGGCGAACACCACTTGTGACCAGTCGCCAGCTGGCTTCAACTCTACTGACCACCATGCTCTGGGCCTGACCATCCAGCCAGTTCTTTACCCAGCTGAACAATTCTATGACTCATCTATAGTTTATACTGTCTGAAACACCACTTGCACAGTCTGCAGCAAAAATGAGCAATAATTGTTTTTTTAATTCTTAAATATACAGAAAATAATTTATTCAGCATCAGTTGAGTGATGATCTGTTATACAATATGGATGAAGGAAAGTTAAGACAAATTTCAAGTGTAACATACTTTTTAATCCAAATTTTTACATAATAAATCTCAGGTAAACTGACACTACCATAAATATTCTTCCCAGAAACAGTGTATTTTAACTGTTAAACGTAAATTTTACAAGCATAAAGTAATGAATGGGTAATTTTTCATAGTACTTTAAACAGGCAGTATTTGTAATTTAACACATTATTTCTTACCTTTATTTTTTACCTTTTCCTCAGAGACTTTTATATTTCTATTTAAATATAACTTCAGAGAAAAAAAGAAATACGGTATATAAAATTCATTTATTTCTGCCAAAAGGGAAGAGACTACCTAAAAATACTTTGACTTCACTTTGGAATCCTTAACTAGGAATTAAGAGAGTACCAAAAAAAGGACACTGATGCCACCACTTCAACTTAATACAACTGGAAACTAAACATTATGCACTGCCACCACAGCAGAATCCAAAAGCCAGTCAGATACAGGACTCCCTGTGTTTGTAGGATTTAAGACGCTTTAAAAGAGCTACTAAAGCTTTGGCTAGAAATCACCTGCAAGTAGCCAGTAAGAGATTCTAGGAGTGGTTAACTGTGCAAAATTCCACAAAATAGTTTATTGAGAAAAAGAGTGGGAGATAAAATTCCAAATCTCTTCCAAAAAACTGCTATGCATTTTCTCATGACTAGTCTGTAATTGCACCACTTATCTTGTGACAGCCATATTTGTCCACAGTCACTGTGTTTTAAGCTCTGGTCTATAAATAATTGTTATAATGTCTCATCTGATACTTTGTTTGTAAGTATTTACAAAGGTATGCTTGTGACTGGATTCACTTCACAGCTCCAGTACGGATTGCTATAATTGGTCAATGACAATCCAAATTTTGGAATCATACTGGCTTCATAAACCGTATGATATGTGGAGGTACATGGATACATAGAGATAGACATGGTACCATAACATACATGCAGCTGATGAGCCGATGTTCAGTTTGCTCCTTGCTTGATTGGTCTGTGATTCCATGACATTCAGTGACATTCAACAACAAACTCTCTATGCAAAAAAAAAAATTAAAAAAATAAAAAAAAAAATCATCATCATACTTTATTTCTGCAGTCTACATTTACAGTGAAATTTGACCAAAATTTTTGCAATCTTCAGGCAACTGCTCACTTTAAACCAATTAAGCTAATTTCAGTCAAGTTGAGATATGCCAACTACCTTACCTTGTTCATGCAAATAAAGAATTCCTTAATTTCACAGGGAAGTGATTTTTTTCATCCATAGGACTTAACTACAGGTTAAAACTTTGCAACTGTCAATCCGCTAGAAACACCTAAATCTACCACAGCACTGCTAAAAACTGTGCCAACAAAAATAAGAGAAGTGCAAGGTTGAGTTGGTGTATGAGGAGACAGAAGAAGAGAAAAAAGGAAGCAACAACAAAGGAAAAATAAAACAAAGGCAATTGCTTCCTCTGCAATCAAGACAATGCTGATTGCTAACAAGCAGGGTTATCAAAGCAGCTACATAACTGCAAAGTAAGTTCATGGTTAAGGATTCCTTGCAGAAGAGGCAATTGTCTCCAGCCCAGAAGCCACAGATATCAGCCCAAGGCTGAGGTTTATTTGTTCAAGCCCTCGCCTACGAATCTGTGTAGGCAATACTGATCTCTGAAGACTCCTTTGGAACTATGAAAGAAACTAAGAAACT
>JAOWBP010050534.1:0-19019 GCA_028571105.1 Tragopan temminckii
CATGAAAGCAGTGGCATTTATAGCACAGAACATCATTTCAGTTCCATTTAGTTAGCTTAAGGTAAACATTGATACACTATACAAGATGTATACAGTAATGACAATTTGACAATTTTTCAATTTTTGAATGGAAAGCAGAGAAAACAACTTGATTACTTTAAATGATATCTAATTAACATAAGATGAAATGGACTTGTGATCATTTCAATTTCCTTTTTTTTTTTCCTCCTTTCACATAGTTCCCATTAGACTGAATACAGAGCACAAAGTTTTTAAAATCGTAATTTCTTTTGTCGTATAAATCTTCAAGAAAGATTGAGGAGAGCAGTTCTGAAGAGAACGTGGAAAGAGAAATACCTTGTTATTTCAGTCTAACCAGGACTGAGCTGGATTGCAGTGGTTTAATTGAACTTGGTGATCTGGCAACACATCCTCCTTTCCTGCTGCTAAGCTATCATATTTCTGACAAGTGACTAAATGCTTAGAAAAGTTTCCAAGATTGGGCTTGGTAAACTGTTAGTGTTGCTCCATATGCATGAATAAAATCAGCACATCTTATTGATTGTCATATCACCATTTCTTTCAGCCGTTCTTTGCTACAGGCTGTTATTCCTTATGGAAGCAGTCTTCTCTCCTAAGCACCCTTGTTGCTTTTGTGCTCTCTTATTTTGTGTCCTGAGTAGGTCCTGCTACTTGGGTCTTGCTTTTCTGAAATAATCTTGCTATTAAAAAAAAAAAAAAAAAAAAAAAAAAGGAAAAAAAAATCTTGGATGAAAGAGAAAGAATGGATAGAGAAACAAAAGAGACTTTTAAGAGACTTTTTAGGTCAGTTTTTAGGACAGTTCATTTCCATAACCCTCTGATTCTGCTGAGCTTTTTTACATTTCATCTTGGTGGCTTAGGGAGATGAATGAAAAATAAAGATGATGTATCTTGAAAATATAGCATGAAAATGCCAGGTGCTTTTTGTTGCTCTTTCAATACACTTTGAACCTATCTACAGAAATGAAAAGCTTGTTCCCTCTGTTTGTTTGTTAGTATAGAACATTTTTACTAAGATTTTTTGTTTTGGCATTAAAAAAAACCCTTTTTCTGAATTGGAAGCTTTGTCATTTTCCTCTGTATATGAGGATTCGGAGTAGAAATCTTACATCAAACAGGATAAATGATCACCTTTTATTAGATTTTATTTTATTTTTCCAGATATTTATAGCGATGCTTTTTGAAAATGAATTCTTTAACTTTAGGGACACATCTTGTAGAACTTGCATGGACTCACCTGTTCATTTCTGTGTAGTAACTGCAGAATGACTTGATGGTAATTGTTGATAGCGTGTAAAAGTTTGCCTTGCCTCTTTGCATCCTGCTACATTTCTTGTGCTTTGTTTCTGTTTCCTCTTTTTTGCAGAAGAGTTCTGACTTCAGAGAGAAGATGGTAAATCTGCACAGTGTAACTTCCTGCCTGGGAGCAGAGATTGCCAAAGGAACAATGCTGACTCAACACAAAACTTAGAGCTGCTTTTCTGAGTGGAGTGCCTCTCTGCTGTCTTCTGATCTTCTTTCTCACTTTTTGGGTTGTGACAGGCTCTTCTCAGACAACCATGGTGGTGAAACTGATCTTAGTATCTTCTTTCAGCTTTTCTCAGCAGATAATTGATAACAATCCTTCATTCTCCTGTTCTTTCTTGCTTTTTGGTCCCTTTTTCTTGCCCACTGGTCCCATTGTTTTCTCTCAGCATTGTAATTCTTGACCTGCCCTAATTCCTTATGGACTTTTCTAGGCCCAGTGTTATTCATTGGCATTTGAGTCAGAGCAACAGAAACAGGGTCCCAGCTCTTCATGTAGGTATCTAGGGTTTCCTTTACCTACAATAGCAGAAGTTTTTCAGGGTGAGACTTATTTTAGCTTCCATAGCACTGAAGGACCTTAAAGGGTACTTTTTGTAAATAGAACATCAGGGAACTTATCCCAAACCAGCCTCTCCTGAAGATATGGGATGGAGATTTTTCAAAGGCCATATTCAAGAGTTTAAGAATTCAAAAAGCGTTATAAACCTACCACAAGAATGAGTGTCTTTCCTCTTCCTCAACCTCTATGTATTTCTAATTATTTTACATACTATAAAGCAGAGGGTTTTTTTCAAAGTAGACAGCAGAATTTTGTCAGAATGTCTGAACAGAGTGTACTTTAGGATGTGGAAACTTTCACAGACCAGATGGATGAAAAATGTGGCAGTATTCCTTATCAGTTTAGTTTCCCTTTTTACTGATAATTGAAAATCCATCATTTTCTAGTGGCAGATTATATTTTTCCCTTAATTGTGTCATTTCTTTTCAGAATTTCATCAGTTGTTGCTGTCAGTTTGGGTACACTGCTTCTGTATGTATCAAGTACAGAACAAAAGAAGGGATAGGCGCCTCCTGAAGAAAACAGATTTTTCTTCTGCAGCTTTTCTCTTCTCTATGGAAAAGCTGAAATGCTGTTGTTTTTTTTTCCCCTCTAATTCTAGGATCATGGTTACTTGGTTTGCCTGGTTTTCTTAGCCTGGTTTTTCATGGTACCGTATTACATTCTGTTTTTTGGATCAGACAAATCTTACTCTTCTTTTTTACTTTCTTTATTTCCATTAGAAAGAGATTCATGTTAACTTCACCCTAAAAATAATGATCCTGAGTTGTAAGGCACATTTCCAAACATCTTCACTAAAATGTGGCCTCTTAGAACTAACATATCCATGGAAAACTCTTGCATTCAGTACTGAAAATGGCTTAAAAAGTAAAGCTTATTCATTGAGGTATTATTTCAAAATTACATATGTGACGTGATTTGGTTCCTTATTTGCAGACCAGAACTTCCCTGTATAAGCTGAGTCTTAAAACCTAAAAGGATTTGTTAACCTGGGTCAATGCAGAAGGATTTTCTTGCAAGACACAATTTGTTCTTCAGCAGGAGCTAGAGGTGGAGAGGAGAAAGGAGCAAAACATCTGGCAATGGCTGTTTACCTTCTTGTGATTTTTATCTTTTCCTTTTGTACATATCTTCAAGCGTCTGGTAAGTCTTTGTCCTCTGCTGAGTACAGAGTTTTGAAAGTGATCTTCCTCCTGCTTTTCTGTCATCCTTCCTCACGGAGATTGAGTTTAGATCTATTTGCAGCCCAGCATGTAATTTGGAATAGTTTCTTTCAACTCTTAAATCTGGTGATGTTAGACATTGCTTTCGTAACCCAGTTTTCAAGGATGTGAATGAGTAAAAAACCAACCAACCAAACAAACAAAACAAAAAAAAAAACAACAGGTGTGAGTGAGGCGGTGCTGATTCCTGAAAAGCTGCCAGCTGAGTGTGGATGTAGCTGACCTGAAAGTACTCCACTGGGAGGCAAATCAGCTCAGGTGCACAAGGCAATATTCTCTCAGCATGCATGGAACCACTGACTGATGTCTGTGCTGAGTTTCCTACTCATTTCATGCGGCTGTTGCACATAGTCTGTTGTTTACTGGAATCTTATTTCCTGGCTGGCAGCTTTAGGAAGAACCTTAAAAGCTGCTGCCTGTGACCCTGGTCTAATCCACCATGTGTGGGTTTCTTCTCTGCAAGTTTTTGGGCAAGGCTTAGCTGGCTAGCATGAAGCACCACTGCAGCTGCAGAGCTGTGTCAGGGTGAATGCCATCTGCTTGTTTAGGTCGTTAGCTTTTTACAGGAATGTCACCACAGCAGTTTGACTGCTCCCCAGTGTCCTGGATGTGGGGTTATGAACCCCATCTATTTTTCTCCTGGTAATAAAGCTGGGGTGGCAGGAAAACTCAATGGTACAGCAGAGCAAGCTGGGTCACATTGCTGTCAGTTGAAGAGAGCTGAGGGATACCAAACCAGCAGCAAAAATATTCCAGATTTGGAGCAGACTGAAATTCTGCCTACTTTTTGCAATTGCTCTTCAGAAACAAAGCTCTTTGGGGTGTCGTGCAATGCTTCACATTTCTATTTACAAGTGTAGCTATTAATGGCACTGAAGACAGTTATCCTGTGCTCAGAACTGAAGTGATGATGTTGCAATTTGTGGTTTTCTTCCTGAGAAAAGCACAAGCTGAACTCTGACTCTGTGAAGAAATGACTTTTTGTACGGTTGCCAAAAATTCCAGATATTATTAGCTAAAATCGTAAAGTGCTGCACTTGTTTATTGAGTTGCAAAACACAATGTCATTCTGGGCCAAATGTAAAAATGGTTGAATGTTGAGTATGGAAACCTTTTCTCATGCCTCTAATGTAAAAAGCCTTTTACTCACAAAATTAAAACCTGTTTAATATGCTGTGTGGTGGTGAAAGTTTGTAGAAGTCATTAAATCTCATATTAAATCATCAAGTCATCATATTAATCATTTAAGTCATTAAATCTAATCTCATTCTTGAATGACATTTTGAGAAAAGTGTGCTTGAAGGAGAAAATTCTATTCTGTACGTATCTTAAAAATATTGTGATGAATGCTTTTCATACATGTTCATGAAACTCTCTGGATTTCTTTCTCTGTCGACTCTGAATATCTATTTTTTGTTGTAACAGACTGTCATATAGTAAGAAACTGATTTATCTCCTATGGCAGCTTTCCTCAAAAATTTGCATTCTGATTTTGCTTTATAGATAGTGGAATATTTTTAATTTATAATGAAGATAGCAAGCTCTGCGCCCAAGCTCAAAACAGCAGCTCAGTCATAACTGCCATGTGCAATGAGAAAAATGAATTGCAGAGGTTCAGATGGATCTCGGCCACACAGCTGCTGAGCATGGGGATGAAGCTGTGCCTAGGAGTGCTCACCAAGGATGACGAGGCTGCCATCACCTTGGAAACCTGCAACAGGACGAACGAGCTTCAGAGGTGGGAATGTAAGGATGAGGCACTTTCGATCCAAGGCAAGGATTTGTTTCTCAACTATGGCAAAGGGAAGGGGAAGAAAATCAGGATGTCCAAAGAATCAGGCAAAGGGAGCCGGTGGAGAATCCATGGAACTGCAGGCAGCATATGCTCCAGGCCCTATGAGGGTGAGTATTGAAAATTATTTTTTATATTTATTGGTAAATTAACTGCCCCATTTAAATGAATTCAACTGCCTGCCTGTCATGCAGCAGTCCTTGTAATAGTGACATCAGTAATACAGTTCACTACAAATGGCTTGGCAGTGCAACACAAATATCGTAGAATCGTAGAATCATATAATCATGGAATAGCATAGGTTGGAAGCGACATTAAGGACCATTCTGTTCCAACCGCCTGCCATGGACAGGATTGCCACCCACTAGACCAGATTTCTCAAAGCCCATTCTTGCACCTCCCAGGATCCACAACTTCTCTGGGCAACTTGATCCATTGCCTCACCACCCTCCGAGCAAGGGATTTCCTCTTAATATCTAATCTGATCTCTCCTCTTTTAGTTTAAATCTTTTTTTCCTATGTCTTATCATTCTTTGACCATGTAAAAAGTCTTTTTTTTTTTATAAGCCCTATTTAAGTACTGGAAAGTCCCCTCAGAGCTTTCTCTTATCCAGTCTGAACAAGCCCAGCTTCCTCAACCTTTCCTCATAGGGAAGATGCTCCAGCCCTCTCAGCATCTTTGTGGCCCTCCTCTGGACCTACTCTGACATGACTGTATATTTTTCTGCCCGTCTCAAAAAATGTGATTCTGTCAAATGAAAGAATAAAAGGCTTGTGATGAAATAAAAAAGGGGAATGGGAATTCTCTTTGTACGGCAACAATGCAGGGAGATGGAGTGGGTGGAATCTGTGACTGTTTCAAAATCAACTTGATCCATTTGTGGGAGAAGTGGAGAATTCCATTATATTAAAATGTTGTTGTTCTGACTTGATTTGACCAGGTGCTGTCTTTGTAAGTTAATTTCTGGATAACATTGTTTTGATTCACTGCTAAAAGTGTTTCTCCAGTGTTTCCCAGGTCCAGAAAGAAGAAAAAACATAAGAAGGCAAAAATAAATTCAGGGCTTTAATTCTTCAGAATGCAGTAACATCTAGCACTTAGATATGAATGCTGGGGATTTCAACACTGGAGAGTTGAATCTCCTTTTCCTGCTTTATTATCCTGCTTGGGTTACACAGACCTAGCATTCAGTCTCAAGTGTTCAATGTCCTTTCTACTGTAACAATAGTGGAGTGAGAGGTTCATTAGCAAGAAATGGTTCTACCTGGAATGAATTTTATCATTATTTTGTTCAGATACAGACAAATTAGACTGTGTAGACATTGGAGAGTTGCTTTCCAACAGTTAAAAATTTAAGATATAACATCCTCTCATGTGGACTAACAAAAATACTCTGACAGTTCCTTTCCAAGCTTCTTCAACCATACAGAGAAAAGAAAAAAAGATCCTAAACATCATCTGAGGACAGAAATTTGTGCAATGGGAGAAGCTGAGTCATGAAACAGTAGTCCAGACATAACAAGTAATAAATCTGACAGATTTTTTTTTTCTGAGGGCCAAATCAAGACTGTTTAAGAGTGTTAATTAGGAACATCCATGGAGAGATGCCTGTGAACAGACCCTGTGATTAGTATCAGATACCAAGTGACTGCTATTGAACTGTTTCTCTCCATAGATATGTATACACTGGGAGGAAATAATTTTGGTGCACCTTGTGTGTTCCCTTTCAAGTTCAACGGTAAATGGTTCGCTGAGTGCATCCGTCAGACAGATGCAAGCTCTCTCTGGTGTGCAACTACTTCAGATTTTGATAAAGACCAACGTTTTGGACATTGTCCATCAAAAGGTAATTTATATATAAATATTTCAGGGAAGGCATTAAGTTAAATATCACCCCCTCTCACAGTCAAAATCTCCTTAGGATGTGAAAGTAGTACTGGACAGCAAACTGGATTCTGGGTAACCTAATTCATTGGTAAGCTATGCAACTTGAAACAGGCCTCTGCTCTTCATTTGGTTTCTCCATAGGAGATAAGCAGACTGGTATCTATGGAATATATGGTGAGTATGTAGTGTGGAACTGATGGCAAAAGGCAGAACGAAGTGCTTTTGAGGCATTTTGAGGCAGGTAATGTATAGAGTAAGAAGGGTTCCAAAGTAAACAGAATGGATGGAGAGACCAAGATTTTCTGCATGGGGAAAAGGAGGTTAATGTGGACTGAACTGTGAGAGAAGTAGATGAGATATAAATGGAAAAGAAGAAAGTGAATGTAGAAAAATGAGATTTGTAAGGAGAAGTAACTCTTTACGTTATAAATGTGTTATTTGTATTGAAAGCACAAAGTATATATGTGGGGCAAAACCTACCAAACCATACAGCTACACTGTTTTAGTTTTCACTGAATACTTTACTTTTTACACTAGCAAGTGTGATTATCTTGTTAAGTTGTGCTTTTCATGTTTTGTAGACACTCTCCACAAAGACTTTTGGAAAACAAATCCTTTGACTGAAACCCATTATCAGATAAACTCAAACTCACTTTTGACATGGCATCAAGCAAGAAGAAGCTGCCAGCAGCAGAATGCAGAATTATTAAGTGTCACAAACCCTCATGAAGAAATGTTTTTATTAGGTAAAGCAAAGGATTACATACAAACAAGTAAATGAATGCAGTTTTAATGAGCTTTAAAATGGATACTTACATTTACAGTTTGAAAATAAGTCCCAGTGGCATTCTTAAAAAAAACCTTGTCACTTTCTGACAAGAAATCTTCTTAAAATAGCGTGAAAAATCTAACCCATATAAAAAAGATATCTATGACTTTTTTTTTCATTTTTCCAGGTTTTAAAAATTTATTTCAAGTTTTCTTTAACAACTTACCAGATGCATTTAATTATTGTTATTATTTATTATTATTATTATTATTATTATTTTGCACATGTAGGACTCACTAGTGATCTGGGATTCAGTGCCAAGCTCTGGACTGGTCTTGTCAGACGACTTGATAGCAGCTGGGAATGGACTGCGGGTAGTCCTCTCAGATATCTGAACTGGGCTCCAGGTGTGTGCATTTTTTAGAAATGATGATCAATATTCAGACCAAAATTCTGCTCTCTTCCCCAAGGTCCTGTTACCTGATTCCTTTTGTTTCACAGAATTTTCACAGGTTACAAGTGCTTATGATAAAGGTAGGGTATTACGATAATGGGATTGCATCAGAGATGGCTCACTGTTATTTCTGAATTTCCTAGGAAGAGCAGATAGCTCATCCAAGAAAACCATTAAAAACATGCATTTGCACCTCACTCAGTGTTTGATTTCCATCTACAGTTTTCTCATCACACATACTATTCAAACCAAACAAAAACCTCATGAAAAGTGGTATATAGAGAATTGTGGAAGAGAAAAAAAAAAACAAAAGAGAAACGCTGTATAATTTTTTTCAATTGATCTTCTTATGTATTGCTTATGATGTCTATGTGATGAACTCTTAATAAGTTTCCACTATATTTTTCAAGATTTAATTCACCATATTGTGTGTTACTGAAGTACGTAATTTCATAATAACAGTCCTGATGACAGGAAAATCCGAAGGGTGAGCACTTATGTGAAATTCAATACAAATTTCACATCCATTTTTTGACAGCAAAGGATGTTGAGTGTTTTGCAATAATACCAACCCACAGGGAGTTGTGCCTTAGCTGAATTTTTATGAAGTGTTTTTCAGTATGCTGCAGTATTTCAAACACCCTATTTTCTCCTTGAATTGTGCATGGGAGAGGGGAAATCCTCTTATTTGAAACGTGGGTCCTCCCAGTGGGCTCACTGGTCTCTCTTCATCCCTGCTCCTGGGAATTCTCACTCTGAAGAATCAGGCACTAAGGCCGTTGTGGCTGCACATTTTCTCCTGTGGTGAGATGAAAATATTCAGTGTTAACAGAGTGATTCTTTGCATGTTGTGCTTCTTTCCTAAAGGAAATCCCTCTGTGGAGCTTATAAAAATGTGTGGAACCTTCCAAGGCAGAAATGGCAAATGGGAAAATGTGGCATGTAATCAAAAGCTGGGATATATCTGCCAAAAGAGAAACTCTTCCATTGTGGATGACACCTTCACTGTTCCCTCAGGTATGTGTCCTGCAAAAAGACGTGAGCCAGAGCTCATGCTCCCCCCACTCTCTCTGGCCTTTTCTACTCTGTTCTGAAAAGAAAATACTACAACTTGGGGCTGGCACCTTTTCCCACTGGAGTTCTCTTTTCACTGGAGGCAAGATAGTCTTTTCTATAGGAAGAAAATGTTTAGTGCTTGGGAATTCTCAACATGTCTCTTGCTCTGCTATAACTCCCCCAGCAACACATATGGTAGTCTGTAACACTGTTCACTGGATTGAGGGTTTAATGGCACATCTTAAATACATAGGCTGCATCCAGATAGCCTACTGGGAATGGTTTCTGACCCATGCTTGGATGTTGACCAGGGGAATGCAAGCTTGTACATGAATGTGTCTGGGCATTCCTGTGCATAATATGGGCTGTGCAGGAGCTCCAAGTGATTGGCGAGCACTTGGTGTTCCTAAAAAAAACCCACAAAAAATTTCCAAAATTCACCAAGACAGAGTTCCCGTGTAGGGCAAGAGGCCCCGTGGATGTACCCAGAGCCTCATGGATGAGGATTTGACATAAAGTATTGCCTTTGAGTTTGCATACCAAACTGATGAGTATTTATTTCATTCTCTAAAAGAGCTATTGAGTAGCTTCCAGAACAATATTGTCCTGATGGAAATATCTGTTTTGCATTCTTTATGATACTTCCACCCTTTTTTGTCTTTTCTACCAGTCTGTACTCCAGCATCTCAGAGTTTGCAGTACAGGTAATTTTCTTTGTGATTAGCAGAGAGCACTCAGCAGAACCACTCACTAATTGTTTGAAATATTTTTTTGTTTTAGGAGACACGAAGCCTGTTAAGTGCCCCAGGGAATGGGTAGCCTATGCAGGACATTGCTATAGAATTTACAGAACACCCAAAATATGGAAACAAGCCCAATCATCTTGTAGAAAAGAAGATGGAGACCTGACAAGTATTCATAATGTTGAAGAGTACAGTTTTATAGTGTCTCAACTTGGGTACAGTGAGTATTCCCACAAGAAATTTCTTTGTCTGGAGCTATACTATCTTGCTGTTACTCATGTAATCATTATAACCATAAGCTTACCTGTCAATTTGTTTACTTTTTGAAACTCCTTGTTCAGTAATTTTGGATATTAGACATTATATCTCAATTTTAAGACAATGCCTATCATTAACTTTGTTTTTCCAGAGCCAGATGATGAGCTGTGGATTGGTTTAAGTGACTTCAGGTTTCAGATGTATTTTGAATGGAGTGATGGGACACCTGTGACGTACACCAAGTGGCACCAAAGACAGCCGACCCACACACCTAATAAGGCAGACTGCATCGTTATGAATGGAGAGGTAAAAATCCTTCCCTAACTTTCTTTTGCCCTTTATACCTCCCCTATACAGGGAAAAAAAAAATCTGAAAATCCTGTGACCAAAAAAAAAAAAAAAAAAAAAAAGGAAAAAAAAAAGAAAAAAAAAAGGCTTTTAAAGAGTTTTAGGAACTTGGTTTGCTTCAGAATATCTTAGCATGGTGAGAGGCTGGAGACCAGATTTAGGGAGACGTATGATGGAGTGTCAGAAGTGATGCACTCTACTGAGAGTTGATCTACTTTATAACAGTTGCAACAAATCTCCCATGTGAAATTGGCTGAAGTGATCCTTCACCTGCCTTCGACTTGGCCAATCATAGCTGCATAGTGTAGTTATTGGAACAGGGACTTGCTTATCCTTCCTGTAAAACATCAGAAATTTATGTAAACATACCTTTATTACAGTTGCTCTGAGAGCTCGTATTACTGGAAGCACAAAGAATTAGGTACGAAAAAAACTTTGTTCTGTTTTACACTCAGTTTAAAAAACTTGGGAGACAGCATGTTTTTCATATGTTATTTTTGTTTTCTCCAGCACTTCCTTGCTGATGTCATCTGGGTGTATGAGCATACTATTGTATATATGAGTATGAATAAATACTACAGTGCTGAGAATAGGGTGAAAGAGAAGATCTTTCGTTACTTTTCTCATCAGCTACTGAAACTTTAATATATGTCTCCCTAATTCTCACACTTCTGAGGAAATGTGGCCCTCAGTTTGTTGCGTTCCCTATCTCGGAGGCTTGGAGAAAATATCCAGGCATGGAAACGCTGGAACAACTCGCAACATTTGAAGAGAGAAATGGTCTCTCTGAGAATAGTAAATATTCCTATAGAACCTGGATTTTCTCTTGATTCCACTTCTCTTTGTGGTTTCTTCTTGCCTTGCTCAGGCTGGGTTCTGGACTGACAGTGCTTGTGAAACGAAACTCGGTTACATCTGTAAAAGAAAACCCTTGGCAGAGGAATCAGGGGAAGCTGAAGTTACTTACCCGGGCTGCCAGAAAGTAAGTGTGAAACAAAAGCAGTGAAAGGTCACTGCATTCCACTTTCACTTCCATGAAGGTAAGTGGCATAGAAGTCAATTACTGCAATTTGTGGACTCCTAGAAAACTGTTACTTTGTCTGTGCTGATACTTCTTAGACTAATAGACTCAAAAAGGCTTCTTTTTTCCTCACTTACACATGCACTTCACTCTGCTGCCTCCTGCTGCAGAGCTATTCCCTTTGCCCCAACGGCCTCTACCTGCAGAGCATCTCATTGCTTTTGAGCTGGATCCCACAGATTGCACAGAGCCATCTAGGTTCAATCCACCTATCACAGGAGGCAGAAATATCTTAAACTGCTGTTTTACGGTGTGATTGCAGTGCAGCCTCTTGCAACAGCCGCACATAAAAAATTATATGCTGTTTTATGCTCTATTTAAAATGACATAACATAATACTATGGAGAAAGAAAAAAAAAAAATGTTTTCCATATTTTATTTTTAATTTCTCCAGCACTTCCTTGCTAATGTCATCTGAGTGTATGAGCATAATGTTATATATTCATAACACAAAAGCAGAGCTGGCATTACCGGATTTGTTGAGCTGTGGCTGTCAGCTTGCTTTCCAGTTCCAAGTTGCAGCCATGGTTCATTACTGACAAAGGTACCTATCAAGGGGAGAGAAGCAGTGTTGTGGCTGCAAAGCTATGTTTGATTATCTTCTAAATTCCTTTTCATGGCTTCTGAGGTTGATTTTGGTGTGGGATGTGGTGTTAATGTGGCTTTTAGAAGAGCTCTGTGCTGGGCAATCTGACAGTTACCCTTGTGTATCTGTTGTTTGCATTGGCAGGGCTGGATGAAGCATGGCTTTTACTGCTACTCCATAGGGCAGCTACCAGCAACATTTTCGGAAGCAAAACTTATCTGTGAAGAAAATAAAGCTCACCTGACTACTGTGACAGACAGGTATGGCAGTGTAATCTTGTCCTTTCAGATGTGCAACCAAGCCAAAAATTCATCTTTTCCCACTCTGCAGTTATTAATAGTGTCTAATGTGATACCACTTCTTTGGTATAAGATACATGTTAAAACTAAGTGTAACAAAATAAAACAGGCAGTGTTATGTCATCAGTATTAACATTCAAGCTGCTACTCACCAGCACTCTTGTTGTCTCTGGTAATAAAGATTTGAGTCAGCCCCCCAACAGTCCCAAATCATCTGGCTGTTTTAAAACTCATTGAAATGAACTAAACAGATAAATATGAAACTATTTCTTTCTTCTGGATTTGAGTTTTTAGCCTTTTCTTCATAATAGGAAGATCTGGAAATGTATTCTTTTTTTTAGAATAATTATTTTATCCTAGACTAAAAGGATTTAAAGATCTAAACCTTATTTTAAAGCACAGTAGATCACTGTATCACTGATTTAAATAAAAGCATTAACCCAAGTATTGGCTTATATTGCTCATTGTAGAGCACAACGGGAGAACGGAATCACTTCAAATTATAAGCATGATTTACATTACCTAATTGTAAAGTAAACAATTTGTATTATGATGAGATCTATACGTTTAAGGCCATGATCCTTGTTTCAGTCTATGCTTATTGTTTCCCACGTAATTAACAAATCATCTTAAATTTACCAGATTTACTACAATGAACTATTTGAAGAAATAGGCAGATGACAATAAAGCTTGATACATTACTTTAGTACTTATTCTTCACAGATATGAACAGGCTTTTTTAACTTCTATAATTGGATTCAAGCCAGTGAAATATTTCTGGATTGGACTCTCAGACGTGGAGGAGCAGGGGACATTCAGGTGGACTGGTGGGGACCCGGTCATCTTCACTCACTGGAACATGGGAATGCCAGGTAGGAACCAGGGGTTCAGAGATTCTGCTCTGGGGAACCAGGAAGTCAGGGTTTAGAAACTACAGGATGGTTTTAAAATAATTCTGCCATAAATGTGCAGAAAGAACCATGGAATTTCTGTTTGTACTGAAGCTGTAGTAGCTCTTTCCAAGTGGCTGCCTGGGACTGCATGTGGCTGCTGCCGTCATTCATTCTTGGTTCTCTGCTGGCTTTTATATATTGGTGATATATCATCAGTATAATATAAAATTAGGTTTTTTATAACTTATTTTAACTACTTGAACACTCAAACACAGTGGGGACAGGTAGAGGGTATATGTTTTGAGAAGATGTAGGTACATATCCATAAGGTTTTAAAATTTTCTCTTTCATGAAGGAAGGGAGCCAGGCTGCGTGGCCATGAGAACAGGAACTTCAGCTGGATTATGGGATATTCTCAATTGTGAAGAAAAAAACCTGTTTTTGTGCAAGCAGCTGGTGGAGGGAGCAACCCCACCACCCCCTCTGACAACTCCTCCACTCCCGTCCTGCCCAGACGAGTGGCAATCCATTCCTCAGAGCAGCTTCTGCTTCAAAGTAGGTGTTTAACAAATGAAAACAAAAAATTGTCATTTCAAGTAAGAATATGCTTCATCTATGCATGGAGAGTGGATTTTATCCCGCTTACCTAATGGGTCATTTGCGTTTACACATCTCTAACCATATACTGGGTGGAGCATCCTGAGGTGCTGGAAAGTGCTGTGTGCTGCTGGATTTGAAGTTTGGAGCTACGAGGATTCTGAGATGATGGCAAAAGCAAGGCTGCAATAATCAAGTTTGCTAGGTGACTACACAAGCAAGGTAGCACAACTAAATGTCAAATGATTAAACTAGAGGCCAGAGAACAGAAGGAAAACAGAGGCTCAGAATGCTGACTTTAAATTACTGTAATATCTGAGACTGTATTTAACTGCCCACTTTTCACAGATTTTTCAGAGAGGAAGGGAGAAAATGCAAACATGGTTTGGTGCAAGAGATTTTTGCAGAGCTATTGGAGGAGATCTGGCTTGTGTCCACAGTGAAGAAGAGCAAAAACTAATATCTAGTTTGTAAGTATCTGCAAAATACATTGTTTAAATATAGGAAAGAAAGCATTTTAAAAATGAACATTTTGCAGGACGTGAGGAATTTCCAGTGATCAATTTCTTTTTTGGAAAGACAGTGTGCATCTCTGCAAAGTGTAAACAGGTAGAAACAGAAGTAAAGAGGTGGAAAGAAGTGAGCAAATGTGCTTGTTGATAGGCCTTTGGGTAGATTCATCTATGTGTGAGAGTAGCTTGAACACACACAAAAATGAAAGAAGGGTCATGAAAATTGGTTTCAACTGAGTTTAGTTGAAAAAGAGAAACCTGTTGTAGTTGACCAGCAGATGAAATAATTGAAAAATTGAAGGAATATTTTATGCTGTGAAATGTAATTTTCCCTCTTTAGTTAAGGGGAAAAATTGGAGACTAAGAAAGACTGACCTACTGATGTGTTTATATAAATGTTTAACTGAAGCAAATGAGTACTGGCTAGTCTGGGTTCGAATGCAGAAGTTTCTTTGTGGGACCAAGACCTTAAAATTTTCATTTAATTCAGTAATTTTGATAATGCGATATCTTGATCATTCCTGTGCAGTTTCCCTGATTCCTGTCAAATGTTTTTCCCCGCATGAAAATGGGGGGATGACTTTACATGAATTCCTCAAGTGATAATTCAAGTGACAAAACTTTCGTATGACATACATGCTCCATCTCTATTTCACACTCTTATTGTCTATATTTGCACATAATCATTCAGAAATAAAGACTATCGTCACTTATCTTACTGGATGGGTTTAAATGCCTTGGACTCTGATGGAGGATTTACATGGTGTGATGGTTCACCAGTGAGTAAACAATTTCTTGTTCCTACTCCTTTTCTTATACTACACGTACGGCTTGTCAAGCATGTACAAACCACAAGTGACTTTAAGTCAATTTCCCAAGTCTGATTTAGGAATTAGTTTTTATCTTTTGATAGTTCACAATCATACAGAGTAGTATGACAGTTACAGCAATGAAATAACACCAAAGATAATGGAATCTCTATTTTCTCTCTTGGTTTAAGCCATTCTGGTTGTACCAATCTCTGTATTTCCATTTGTCATTTACTGTGAGAAATAATTGTGTTTGTTTGGTCAAGATAAGCTTTTTTGCCTTCACCCTCTTAAGTAGCTCAATGTCTGCCAGGCCCAAGACCATATGATGGCAGCTTTGAATGTCTCAGAAGCATCAGGGCAGGAGGAGGGGATCTGAGGAAAGTTATTAGATTCTACTTTCTAGAGCTTGACAGAACAGCTTAATCTCTTCACATATAATGGAGGAGAACAGTTTTTTTGGCTTACTAGTGTTGGCCAATAGGTACACAGAAGAATCACTATGCTATACAATGGTCTTGTGGTCATGTCCTTCTTCCAGAGTTTTGAACAAATAGATAATGTGGACCATGAATTCAAATTAAGTGTTTTCTTCTTTAACAAGTTAAAAAAATGTTTTGCTTCAGTAGAAAACCCTAAAAAAGCTGTATTTTCACTAAAGGTAAATTTTCAAAAGTGGGCAAATGGAGAACCAAACAATTATGATGGAAATGAAAAATGTGGAGTGTTTTATGGCTATAATGATATGAAATGGAATGATATATTTTGTGAACATATGCAAGACTATGTTTGTCAAATAAAAAAAGGTAAGTCGAAGACCTTTTTTTTCTAAAAAAGTATGTAGAAACAGTTTAGAACATCCTCTCTAGATCAGATCGCATCACATGTATTAGAGCCAGCTGTTCCATGAAACACTACATGAATTTCAATTTAAATAAAAGCAGTTGAAAACTATGAATTCACTGATGAGATACGTGTGAGTTTAGCATGCACATGCAGCATGCTGAGGAAATCAAATCAAGTAGCCTAAATCCACAGTCCATAGTTTATGTAAGCTTGGCTCTAACATAGTAGTTTGCTGAGTGTAACACCTTCTTTCAGATATTCCTAGAAATTTTGTGACAAAAATAATCCTAGGAGTAACTTCTAGGTTTCATTTTACTGCTGGAAATTAAAATGCAATGGTAAATGATTAAAAAACAATGGCATAAATATATTTAATTGAGATATTTCTGGTGTATTTAATATACTCAGATATTGATTTACCTTGCAGGAGCATCACTGAAACCAGAACCTACATCCACATTTGGTAAGTCTTGTACTTTCAGTACATGAACAGATTTTCATACAATGGTGTTAATGTTTGTAATGAACACTCTACTTAATGTTTCATGTTGCAGATTATGAATATATTGTTAGTGAAGATGACTGGATAATATATAATCATAAGGAATATTACTTTAGCAAGGAAGCAATGCCTATGGAAAAAGCAAGAGACTACTGCAAGAAAAATGGTGGTGATCTTGCCATTATTGAGAGTGAAAGTGAAAGAACATTTCTTTGGAAATATGTAAGAAACTCAGTTTACTTCAAAAAATCAAGTTTTATCCTCCGCTGAGGCCTCTTTTTCAGCTGGCTTCAGAAATATTAGAAAGTAGTCTGCATAATAAAAAATTAGTGCCACCTTTCATGAGTTTAACTACCTAGAAACTTTAACATACTCATTATTTTGATAAATAATTGCTATGTGTAGAAAAGTCTTCTGTTTCTTCACAAGACCATTGCCAGAGTGCAACTTTCAACTTTATTTTTGTGTTTTGTTGAAAGTTAGTTATTGAGTGGGTACTTTGTTTTCCACCTCGTTCTCTTGACAGAATTTAAAAATAAAGGAAAAAAAAATTCCTCTTTTTGTCAAAATAGGTTTTAAATTTTCAAGAAATAGTTTGAGTCAGGCTGCTTTCCAATAGGTACTGAATAACTTGGTGATTCTAGTTTTCTATAAATAGTTTCTATACTATTAAAACCAAGTATGATTCCTCCCTTTCTTCCATGTGATTAAACAGTAAACTCCATTATTTACTTGCAGCCTTTCAGCAATTTTCCACTATGTTTTCCTAAAACTCTAAAAATATGGTTTTGTTTTATAGCTCTCTTAAGATGTTTTATTTTGTTTTGTTTTATCTTCTTAAGACAGCATTTTGCCTCATTTCTTTTTCATCCCATTATGCTTTTATTTTTATAATTGAATGATAATTTTGCATTTTGAAGTTCGGGCATGTAATCCCAGCAACTCCCTTTACATTGCTTGCCATGTAATTGTACAAATGTAAATAAGAGCTTTTTTTGAGCGCTTGTTTGTTTTATTTGAAATCTATTTGCTTATATCTCATTGATACTTTTTTTTTTTTGTGTGTGTGTATGTTTTAGACTTTTTATAAAGATCGAGGAAATAATTTTTTTATTGGCTTAACTGTGAGCCTTGACAAGACGTTCCGGTAAGTGAAAACATTAAGTATGTAAGACTCGTATGTGATGTGTGAATACTTGCCCAGGCTGTTTCTAGGAGGCTACTGACGGTTAAGGCAGACAGAGTTTGCCTACAGCCATATTTTGATGTAAAATCTTAAAATAAGATTCTCATTTTCAGGGTAGCATTTCTCCTATGAAATTTTCATTATGTATTTTCTCTTCTTCTAGTTCTAGGCCCTGTTTTTTGTTTTGTGAAGCCATGTTTGCTCACAGTCAGTGTACTCTGAGTTAACACATGCACTCACTCTCCTTGTTAAATGCAAGAGAAGATAAGATAGATAAGATCGAGGTCTCTAGAGATATTCCAGGTGGTACTTAAAGAAAGTATTAAATATTCAAATGATCAAAACCTTCCTCTGCCTTCATCTTCTGCCTTTTTCTAGTGCCTTCTTCAGGGATTTCAAAGTTGGTCAGATGAATCTCTGCCTCATTTCAACCTTTCTTCTGAATTCTCAGGATGTCTTTCTTGTCCACAAGCCACAGACACTCATCTCTGTGGAGCTGAGACAGTCTGATTTCCTGGAGCTTCTGCCCCCTCCTCCCCTGCCCAACTGTTAGAAAAAAAACCTTCATTGTTTGTCTTTACTGCCCCTCTAATTTAATCCTTCTTTTTTCTGGATGATGGTCCAACTTTATCAGAAATCATAGAATCATAGAATCGTAAAATCATAAATCATAGAATGACTCAGAATAATAGAAATATAGTTTCCAACCATAGTTTGGTTTGGAAGGGACCTTAAAGACTGTCTAGTTCCAACCCCCTGCCATGGGAAGGGACAACTTCCACTACATCAGTTTGCCCAAAGCCCTATCCAACCTGACCAGGAACTTTTCCAAGCTTGGAGTATCAACAGTTTCTCTGACCAACCTGTTCCTGTTCCGCCACTCTCAAAGAGGAATTTCTCCTTAATGTCTAATCTAAATCTACTTTAAAGCCATCTACTCTTTTCCTATCACTATAGTCTCTGATAGCCCCTCTCCAGCTTTCCTGTAGGCCCCTTTTAAGTACTGAAGGGCTGCAATGAGGTCTCTCAAGAGCCTTCTCCAGCCTGAACAACACCAGCTCCCTCTGCCTGTCTTCATAAGAGAGCTGCTCCAGCCCTCTGAGCATCCTCATGGCCCTTCTCTGGACTCATTTGACAGCTCACATGACTGGAATGTTGTCATGGAGGGCTATGTGCTTTTTAGGAAAGATTGGCTGGCGAGGCGGGGTGGTGGAGTTGCTCTTTATGTGAGAGAGCAGCTAGAATGTATTGAACTCCACCTGGGGGAG
>JAOWBP010050535.1:7800-19017 GCA_028571105.1 Tragopan temminckii
AACCATTGGCCACTCTTAGCCATTAATCACGGGTACCTTGAATGAAGTAGAACCATTGGCCACTCTTAGCCATTAATTACAGGTATCTTGAATGCAGGAGGGCCGGTGGCCACTCTTGGCCATTAATTATGGGTATCCTTGTATCTGTAAGGTGAAATGGTGAGAGCTGGACAGGGCTGGAGGCTGTGTGTGCTCCTCAGACACCAGCTCAGCCCCTCCTGGCCACCTAACAAGAACCTTGCTATAAGGTCTGTTTGGTGGAATAGAAGTTACCTCTGTGCTTCCTAATGAATGAAATGAAATGGGGCCGAGGACACATGCTTTCTTCCTGGGTAGGAGATGAAAAGGTTCATGCAGTGTGACCTTGCTTTAAAAGTTTTTTGCTTGTGGGCAACTGCAGTGTAGTTTCTTGGATGCACACTGTGCAGAACGTACTGCTGTCACCATCTCATCTGAGGGCCAGATTCATGATCTTTGTGTGTATTTTAAATGGTAGTTGGCTTTTTATTTTTTTTTTTACACATTATGAACACTTTTTTATTTATTTATTTATTTTTTAAGCCATACCTACATATTTAAGCATTTGAGCATACCTTGTACTTTGTGCTGCTTTCCTATTCAGTTTCTCTCCAGAGCAGATGTGGTTTTCTCCCCATCCTGGTTTGGAATAGACTTTATCAAATGCTAGAGAGTGGCTGACGTTGCTGTGTGTCTTTGGGTCCTCTGTTATGATGCTCTGGAAGGTCTTATTTCCAAGTGTGGATGTTCAGGGCTTTTGGAAGACCAGAGTTATTTCATATTGGATGGAAGAAAAAAAAGAAGTACCACAGAACAATTTGGCCTCTTTGGGAGCCAGCTTTGTGTTACGTTCTTCTTGTGCTGCACGTAAGGAAATTACAGACTCCATTTGCTAAGCTGCAGGAGGCTAAATGATTGGTCTCACTTGCAAATATTTTGCAAACCTGTATCATGTGGCCTTCCGCATGTGCAAATACGTGGACAGAAAATAAATGAATTTATAATGTGAAGGAAGGATGGCCGATTTGGGTAAATCCAAGTCATGACATTGTGCCAAAGATAAGAGCCTTGAGTCTGTGGTCATTCAGAGTAAACATGATGTATTTTTTACAAACAGTATTTTCTTGCATTGTGTCCATTCTGGGTGTCTCTTATTTTAGCAAGAGCTGTAGTGCAGGTCTCTTATTTTATGCCAGGTGCAGTGCGGCACTGTAGTTGTTTCATTGGCATTTGCTCTTGTCCCAGTGGATGTGAAGGCTGTGTCACAAGAGATCTATCTGGGATGTATTCCTCAGTTCATTGCAGAGGATAGTGACAGTGTGCGTATTTTAAAGCACAGCACAGCTGAGAGAGAAAGATGATTCAGGCCACTGGGTTGGACTGCGACATGTATTATTCAGACTGTTATGAGTGCTTTGTATTTGAGGATGGGGAAAATCAGGACATTTGGTTAAGCCTGTGACTTGACCTCAGGCTTTGGGCTATTTGTCTGTACAGAGGAAGACATAAGACATTAGAAACATGTTCCAGAAGAGGAAGAAGTCCTCTGGGCAAAAGATATTTTGTGTTTAGCTAATTACACAGAGCTGGCAAATGGTAAATGAGACCGGTGGTGTCAATAACGTGTTAAATTAACCCAGGAAAGTTGTGACTACTTTTGAGGTGGGAATATTCTTTTTTTTTTTTTTTTTTTTTTTTTTTTTTTATCATTACAACTGTTGCTCATAGGTACAAATCAAACGAAGAGTATGTGTATGTGCGAGGCCGTGGAAGAGGGAAGTATGTATGTGAGGAGTGTGGAATTCGCTGCAAGAAACCCAGCATGCTGAAGAAACACATTCGCACGCACACAGACGTCAGGCCATATGTCTGCAAGTACTGTAACTTTGCTTTTAAAACCAAAGGTAAGAGACAGTCAGCTCCTAGCTCCTCTACTCAGTGTATTGACTTCATGGGATGCTTGCAAAGGGGAAGGGAAGGCCTTCCCGGGGCTGGAAAACCCCATGAGGCAGAGGGAGGGGGATGAGGGAGTCCAAAATGGGCTGGAATTACCCAACAGGACCAGCCCTGACTCTGAAGCGCATCCCGAGTCTGCTCCATCCTCTTGGTGTTTCTTAAAGGAGAAAATTGGAAGCACAGATTTGCTGCCAGGGATTTGTGAACAAAACCACCCCAGATTGAGGACGAGCTGCTGGGTCCCTGGGCAAGCACCTGGAGACTGGGATTGGGTGGCTTTGTATGCTCGTGCTCTCAAGATCGGTATTTGTGCTTCACATTTTCATCCTTGGCAGTTGCATGCAACTTCAGCATTTTCTATATCATATGAGCAGACTTTTTCTCTAAAGACCTCCATCCCAGGTCATCTAGTCATTAGTGACCCACAGCCTCACTGCCTCCAGCTGTTCTTCGCAAGCAGCCTCCATCACTGCCTCAGGCCTTGTGCAAGTAGAACATGTCAGGAACATGCAAAACAGCATGTGAAAAAAATGAAAGTCTTTTCCCATGGACTTTGGGGAAAGTTGTCAAAAGTTCCAGAAGGGCCCAAATCCTTTGACCTCTCATAAGAGTCTGGCACCACGGCTTTCACAGTTCTGCTCTCCATCTTTGGTTGTATCGAGTCTTGCAGTAAAGATGCTGAGTTTGGTGTCTCGCTCATAGCTCGACCTAAGTACAAAATGCCCATCGTCTCTAGCTCCATCCTTTCAAACCTCAGAAAACTGCAGAGCTGGCAGAACTGATTTCTCAAGAAACATCCCAGAAACCCCCTGCTACCCAAGAAAGAGGCACAGCAAAGACATGGGAGGAGGCCTGGGTGCTGCATAGGCCATGTCATGCCTGCTGGCCCAGAAGTGCCATTGGTGGCCACGTCTGTGCCTCAGTGCTAAACAAGTGATTCTACCGCTGGGTGAGTCACTGGGGCCATGCCCAGGGCTGGAGGTTAAGTTGTGGGGGATTTCTGGGTAACAACGTGTTGGGAATCAGCAAGTCTGTGTGGGCATGGGGAAGTGATACCATGTTTGAGGCCAAATTCTTGTCAGACACAAGTAGCAGATCCAAGCCATGGTTCTTCCTCTCCTTCCCCACCTGGAGCTCTCTCTGATCCATTTTCATTCTCTTTCCCTCTTGCTTTGGTTCCTTTGTTCCGAGGTTTTCCTTTGAGAGGTGAATCCATTCAACCTCTCCCCTCACTTCACCTTGCTTTCCATCATGCTTCTGTTAGGCCTCTGTTCAGGGTGATGAATCCATCCTTTCCACCATCGCTCTTGCTGCTTTGCTCTCCATCTCTGCTGCCTTGAAGCACACCTGCAAATAGATGCTTGCCTCCAAAGGATTTCCCTTCTTCAGCTTACTGGGGAAGGCAGCATGGGAATGCTTCCTTCCAAAATCAATTTGCTCTGGGATTTCGATGCAAAACTATCCATTTGCATATGGATGCATGAGGGGGGCAGAATTTACTGGGATGAGTAATTTTAGGACAAATGGTTGCATGATGGTAACTTGGAATTGCATGAACATGGCTCCTTGTTGGAAGGGGGGGGAGGGTAGACAGTCAGAGCCCTGCAGGCATGCTCATACTGCACATAACTTTGCAGCACTTGGATAAAATGTGTTTGCTTTGCTGATGGGAGCATAAGGACCTTTGAAACTGGAAAGCAAGGAAAAAAAAAAATCATCCTTGTGTGCTGATAACATCATCAATTAAAGCCCAGTTGCAGAATTGTTGCAGTTGGTGATGGAACCTTAAACAGAGGTCTGGTTTGCAGAACTAGAGGTTTCACAGCTCGTTTTACAGACGTCTAGAAGAAGTTGGTTGGGGCCCTGATTCATTAGGATCCCCCTTCCTGCTGGGCAGTTTTGCAACCACAGTTAATTGCAGAATGGAGAAGCTGGAGCTCTTGCTACCGGACTGCACTTGCAAAAATATAAGCTGAGCTGAAGCTCTTTTAGAAATCAGCTTCCCAAGGTTAATTTTAGCGTTTAGTGTAAACTCAAGGGGAATATCTATGGGGCTGTCTTCATTTTGGCTGTGGTAGATCTCTCCAGCATGATCTAATGCTGAAAGTTCTCAACTAGGCTGGAAGCGGTTTAATGGTTGTTTTTTTTTTAATTGTTATAATTTTAATGAGGATCCTTATCTGGTTAAAATGTGCCCCTCTCCCCCTTGAAATTCCATACTTATGTTCCAAGAGCTGGGAAAACTTTTTGCAAAAGAGCGAGCTTTCAGTATTTCCCCCTGTTCACTAATTATGCTGTTTGCCTGCTCTTTGTGCATCTCTTTCATTGCAAGCAAAGCTGTTCCTCCGAGTTACGGAGCTGCAGGGAAATGGATTTTATTATTATTATTATTTTAAAGCAATTCCATGAGATTTTTTTTTTTCCTGTTCACTCAGTTGATGGAAACAGCAGCCTTGGAAATTTGGTTTGTAGTTTGGTTTGATTTTACATTTCTGGATGAGATATCAACATGCCTCTTTAATGAGGTGTCTCTACCTCCACTCCGTAGCAGTACTCTCCTGTGAGGTTTGATGCTGTGGCCTCAGAGAGGTTGTTTAAAGCAGTTAAGCTGCTTCTTCATTGTTTTTTACCAGGAGGAAGGTGCAGTCCAGCAGTTTTCCCATTGGGAATGACAAAGAGTCTCCACCTGTCCCTGTGTCCCTGCCCTTTCCCTTCCATGGGTGACCCGGGGCTGGGGCAATGTTGGCACTTGAATTTCCCACCCTGTGCACACACTGTCCTCTCCCACAGCCGCTGTTTGCTTTCAGACTCGCAGCACGTCTGGATTGCTTGATATTTCTTAAAATTTCTGGAAAAACCATGTGGAGCAGCAGTCTGTATCCACGTCTTTGTGCAGAGGTCAGAACGGACAGAGAGCTCTGCGTTCATGTAAGGAGTGTTGGCTGGAGATCCCCATTTGACAGTCTGCTCCACTCCCAGCTCCCAGACGCCAGACTTCTCCATGTCCTCAGCCATAGCCCTTAATAAATTAGCTCTCAGTTCCTTAAATCAGCACACGACAGGCACTGGGGTTATTGAACGTGCTAATGTATTGAATGCGTTACCCCTCAGCCCTTAAAGGCCGGGTTATGGCTGCTCAGTTTATTATTATTATTACTGCTGTACAGACTCAGTGCTCTGCTAAGCTTCTCTGGAAACTCCAGAGCAGGTCCAACTGGCGGAATGTTCCGCAAGAATTAACTCAGCTAAAGCAGGGCAGAGCCACAGCCGCATTGCCAAGAATCCCCGCACTGATGCTGGGAACAGAGAAGGACCCATTGGTCCAAGCAGGAGGAGAAACACTGAGAAAAGGGCAAAAAATAAAAATAAATAATAAAAATAAAAGGAATGAAGGCCGAAAGTCAAATTCAAGTGAAATATTAGGCAGCTATTAAGCTTCCGTGGGAAATGTGCTAATTCTCTTCATTTTGAAGCCCAGCCTTGGGACCTTTCTGGAAGATCAGTTAGCACAGGCTGATGACACGCTCCAGAAGATGGCTGGCATTTCATAGCCTGTATCCATGCAGGATGGATGCTCAATTCTCTCCTTTAATCTTTTAAGTCAATATAAAAAGTTAACAACACCATTTAAAAGAAATTTGAACCTTTTGCCCAAGAAATGATCCAAATTAAAACTTTTCTTCTTTGAGAGCCTCAATGGGGGACATCATTGAATCATAGAATCGTAGAATCATAGAATCATAGAATGGCTTGGGTTGGAAGGGACCTCAAGGATCACCAAGGATCAATACTAGACCAGCTGCTCAGGGCCCATCCAACCTGGCCTTGAACACCTCCAAGGACGGGGCATTCACAGCCTCTCTGGGCAGTCATCTCCATACAGAGACCTGTGCACTATTTAAGTCACACGTAAACCCTATTTCAAGGGTTTATCTGGGATGAGGAGCATTGCCTGTTGCTTATCCTCTGGGTGTGAACATGTCTCACAGCAAAATGGGAGTTGCCAGTGACGGAGTAGCTGTTGCTCTCCTTCCATGCTATTTTAAAGGAAGGATATGAAAATAACTCAAGTCCTGGAAAGCAGTATCAGTGTCACAAAGTTGCCTTGGATGCCAAGGCCATGCTGCTGGGTATTTGTTGGAATTTATTGTTGTTAAATTGTTCACATTTAATAGGAGAAACAGAAGGCACGGTGTGCGTCCAATGTGGACAAGTTAATTTTTTCCACAAATCTTAATGCTTCCGTCCCGTGATTTTTATTTTAACTCCACCACCTTTAAAACATTATAATGGATGTTCTGAAGAATTAATTTCCCTCTTTTAATTTAAATGGAAAATCATTTCTAGTCCCTTCTAAGCTGCTTTTGGAACAGCGCAGTTTTAGCTTTCTCAAAACAACACAAGCATTTAAGCTGCTTTAAGTCCAGAATAAGACCTCACAACAGCAGAAGAGCTGAAGCAGCCAGCAGCACATAGTTGTATGCAGGCGTAAGAGAGAGCCCATCCCTGTGCTGCTCCAGTGCAGCAGAGCTCGGGGTGGGGGGAGGCACCATTTGCACAGTTTCCCAAATTTATTTTGATATAATCAACAGATTTCAAATCTGGGAGCTCCTTCTGAACCTCATTAAGGATCACCCACTTGCTTAGGATTGGGTTTGGGTGTTCTGCAGCCTAAACCCAGCTCCCCTCTCTGCTGGTTTCCCTCTTGTTCCTTCAGATATGTTTCCAGCTGTTTCCAAGGAAGCAATGTTATTATTATTATTTTGTTTTGAGTTAGGAACCAGCACTCAGCAAGGCAGCAAGTAGCTGAGTCTTTCCTTTTAGGATCCATGTCCAGCTCTCACTTGGGCAAAAGTGTTGATTTTACTGGAAATGTGCTGAAGGACATTTAATTAAAGGGTCCTAAAACACAAACTGTTGGAAGAACCCTGATAAGATAAATATTATCCTCCTCCAAATTGCTCCCAAGATGATAACTTCGCTTCTTGCTTTAAAGCAGCTTCCAGCTTTTAGCTTCTGTGAAATGATGCAAACGGAGCTCAGATGGGAGTCCACCCCCTGAGCCTCCCTTCCCATGAAGGCAAGAGCTTTCCCAACGTTGTGGGACTCAGTGCAGGGAAATGCCCCACCTGGAGGGCTGCCACAGACAGCTCTGCACCCCCACCTTTCCCATTGGTGTGGGCATTGCCCACAGTAACCCAGCAAGGATGAAAAGAGAGGGGAAGAGCGGAGTAGAAAGCAGTAGAAGGGGAAAACAAAGCAACACTTGCAATGAGCTGCTCTTTGGGATTTGGCACACATTCACTTGCACGGGGATTTTTAGTGTTTTTTTCTTGTTTTAGTGTCGTTTTGCTCAAAGCATTACATCCCACTGAATAACTCATGCTTTGCCCTGACAAATCCAGATGTACGTGTCGCAGTGGATTTATGGGCTTGTCTGGGGGTGTGCTTGGTGGACCTCCTGCAGCCATGCCTCCCACTATTCCTGGGGTACCACAGCATAACCAGCTCCCCCAGCTCCCACCAAGCCCTTGCTGGGGTTTATTTACTATGTGTGCCAACCAGCCTGATATTTTGCTGTAGCACTGAGCAAAAACGGGTCATTTTTGGCAGCAAGATGCAATGCGTTGTGATGGACAGGCAGCAGCAGTGTCTGATTGCAGCAGGCTGAGTCAGATTGTCTTTTTGGTAGTTCGGTCCAAAATTAAATTCCAGCTCCATGAGGTCAAAATTTTGAACTCCTTGGATACTCCTTGGCACAACAGCTTTTCATTTACAAAAAATGGCCATTCACTGGAACCAGAGGCATCCGTGAGAATGCACTTTTGTCCCACTGGGTTGCTTTGGGCCCACAACAAAACTTCTGGTCCAAGTCAGAGAAAAAGCTCCGAGCCAACATAGCTTCATTCTCACACCTGAGCATCACACTGTGGGGCTAAGAGTATGTTGGCAAGAAGTTTTAAAATAATAAATCCCTCTTACTGGAGCTAAATTATTAAACACCCTTTTGGAGCAAGAGTCATATCCTCATCCTAGATGGGTGCCAGATACACGAGGATATAGAGTCAGCCTTCGTCCCTCTTTCTTGGTCTTTCCTGTTGGAGCCATTCCATTTCCTATAAAAAAGGCTAAGTAAATAATTAGTGGACTTGGTAGGTGGATGATTGTGGCACCCCTCTGAGCTGTGAGGGCATCACAGGTGCAACTTATTTATTTACACTCACTGGAGCAGCACAAGAGGGATTGGTAGAGGCTTCCCTATGTCCCACCCAGCTCTGGGACCAGGTTACTCTGTAATGCAGGAAACAACCTTTCATTTTTTTCTTTCCTTTCCACCTATTTTCATTTCCCCTTTCAACAGAGGTTCAGTACTTCCCTGGTGGATAAGTAGGGTTAATAACTGTCTAATTAACTTGCCTGCAGTTTGGGAGTTAGGATTAGAGAGCTTTTCCCCAGCCGTGTGCCT
Organism: Tragopan temminckii; assembly: GCA_028571105.1. Classification (NCBI taxonomy): domain Eukaryota; kingdom Metazoa; phylum Chordata; class Aves; order Galliformes; family Phasianidae; genus Tragopan; species Tragopan temminckii. Next base: position 16,241 of record JAOWBP010050535.1, read on the forward strand.
ATGGGTTATCCCAGCTCAGGGCAGCAGGGAGCATCCCACGTCCCATACCCCCCTTGCAGGGGCTGCTCTCCCCACCCCCAGCCCCTGCTCATGATGCCAAAGCTGTTGCACAGGATTTGGGAGTACCTGTGGCTCCTGCTCTGGGAGCTGAGAGCTTTTCCCTACTGCTGCTTTGCTGCGTGGCAGCCCACCAGAGCCATCCTGTGCAGTTGTAGGGATGTGCATCTGCATTGCTTCGCTCCACACAGCTTCTCATGCATGTAGCCTTGAGTAAACACTAGCATGGATCAAACGGCCCAACAGCCAACCCCAAGCTCACTCCCCAGCCCAACAAACTGCTCCTCAGGGTGGAAATGGCATTTCCCAGCTGACTCCACTAATTACTTTTATCTACGGTTGTATCCAGCTGTTCAGGCAGAGGCAGGCAAGGGTCATTTCAGAGTGGGCTGCTTTTTATCCCCATTGCTGGCACCTGGAGTGCTCATTTTGGTGGCACTGCTCTGCCCCAGCTGGGACAGGGTGAGAGGTGTTACACACTGTGCTGCACTGGGGAGCATCTTCCTTATCCCTGCTGTCCTACAATCGTTCTCTGTTGCACCATCACTGACAGCAACCCAGACCTTTCTTCCCCCCTAAAACCAGTGCATATCCCTGGTGGCTTATCAGGTGGGTTAGCCTTGCAACATGGGATACCTGCACTGGATAGTGGCCTGGGAATAGTCTGAGAATCTCCTTATCTGGTTCAGAGTCAAATTATTAATATACTACTGATGAGCTTGGGGGAAAAAAAAAAAAAAAAAAGTTAAAAAGTTTAAAAAAGCCATGTTGACCAAAATGTGTTTTCTGCTTGCTTGCAGGGAATCTGACTAAGCATATGAAGTCAAAAGCCCACAGCAAAAAATGTCAGGAGATGGGCGTGTTGGTATCTTCACTGGTGGATCTGGAAGCCGAAGAAGGTAAAATCCTTTATAGTCCCTTATATATGTCTTTTGCCTCTGGGAAAGGGTAGTTCCCATTCAAGCACAAGATGTGGGATGGTTTTGCTCCTTCCAGCTTTGCATGGGGCTGTAACCTCTCCCTGTGCTGCTGCAAGCTTGGCATTGTGGCTGATGGTTAAGAGATCAGTCCTGGCCCCCTCATCAGGATCTGGAGCTGCAGTGCTGAGTGTGAGCAGATGTTCGTGCTGCTGCCCTGATGGTCCTGCCAAGGAGATGCCCCTCTGCAATATGGAAAGGAGCTCCAGGGAAGGACGTTTCCATCCATCTTGAAATGATGGAATCATTAAGGTTGGAAAAGATCACTAAGATCATCTAGTCCAACCCATTACCACCATGCCCACTAAACCCTGTTCCCAAGTGCCGCATCTTTGAGGGTTCTGCCCATCTGGCTGGTTGGATGACCCCAGAACACTCCAAATAACCAATGCAGACCCAGGGAACTTTGACTGATTGGAGCAAACCTCCAGTGTCTGGAGGTGCAGAAGCAGGATGATCCAGCTCCACTGCCCCACTGCTTGCATCAATAAACCAGGATGGGGACAGCTGCTTCCCTCATCCCCAGGTCATTGCTATGTGTAGAATAAAGGTGAGCCACCCTAAAAAGACTTGGATGTTTCTCAGCAGATAAAAAGCTGGCAGAACCAAAATAACATGATGCTTTGACATTTAGTGGCATTATTCTGAATGCTTTACAAGATACTTTTACCCTGTCTCACCTGCTCATTTCTTTCATTCGCTTCTGAGCGAACACAAAGTCTGTCCAAGGGTCTCTAACCCAGGAGCTTGTCCGTGCCGTGAAAAGCACACATGATTCTCTCATTTAGTAATTTCTGCCCAGCTTTATAGTGGGATGTGCAGCTGAATTCCCCTGAAGTCATCCCAAAATGCAGCCTTGTGGGGAGGCTGGCCAACACGGGGCAGGAGCAAGGTGGCCATGAGCACTTCTGCCTCCTTCAGAAGCATTGAGGAAAAGGTGAGGAATGTCTCCAGAAGAACATGGGGAAGTCTCATGCATCTGTTTGAGCCAGAAAAACAGCTATTTTACCCCAATTATTGGAGGCTGCGATCTGACAGCTGTAAAGGGTCAGGCTATTCCCATTCTTTCCCTCCCATCTCACCCCAAACCATTCAGGTTCCCCAGTCCCTGGGATCTGGGGTTAACAACGGGTTAACATGAGCTCCATAAGGCACGCAGCACCACGGTTATTTTTATAAAGTGAGCATCAGCTGAGCAAGTTCTGGAGACAGTGCTGGGAGCCAGGGAATGTTAACTCGGCAGGAACAACAAACAGAGCTTATCACCCCGCTCCCCTGCCGAGGTCGAGTCCATCCGAGGCTTTGTTGGGAAAGGGGCTGGTTCCTGGGATGTGGCACAGCCACACACCTCCTGATTTGTAGGTAATTAAAGCTCATTAAGCGAGGTCCTGCAGTGGGAACTGCGTTGGCCCATGTGCTTTGTCCCCATGTTGGTTAATTAAGCAGTCTTGGGGCCATTTGCATGCAATCATCCCAAAGTAAGCTGCAGGTCCTCGGACAACCCTAGTTCAGGCCATTTATGCACTTCCCAAAAGCTATCAAAGCATTGGCATCAGGGTGGCATGCTCAGCTTGCCAACCAGGATCCGGGGCTGGCACAGCACAGCTTCACCAGCCCAAGCCCCCATGGGCTCCTGGTGAGCAGCACTGCACCCTCAGGTCTGATTCAGGTTGGATGGGGCCCTGGGCAGCCTGGTCTAGTATTAAATGGGGAGGTTGGTGGCCCTGCATGTGGCAGGGGGGT
>JAOWBP010050536.1:0-19005 GCA_028571105.1 Tragopan temminckii
CACTTTGTGAACTCAGCCTGTACAAATGTCTGGTGAAACCTCAAGGTGAAGGACTGAACTATGACCACGAGCACATCCAAGCAACAGAGTAATACCTGAGCTTCTTAATCCTTTGCTATGGGAAACTGGCCACTTTCCTTGTTTTCTAACTAAAACTATTAGGAGATTTTAAGAAATTATATGGTACTCCAGAGACATAGGGAGGCAGCTGGCTTTGCTCTAAGCTAAGCAATAGTGTTGCTAGATTTAAAGTACCCTCCAGCTCAGAAAGAAGACAGCATGCACTGAAATTCCTGTGCCTCACGCAGTGACTTGAGGAGGTTGACTGCTGAGTAGTTCCCTAGATTAGAAAATCTCTTCCTGAAGAGGCTGAGTTGCACTACTGCTTGACTAGCAGGACAGCAGAGTCATCTTTTCTTATTGCTGGTATCAAGACAGATGGGCTCTAGTACTTTCTTTAAAAATGAGAGACAAACCATGAGATTTTTCACTCATGTGACTGCGGCACTCACTGTTTAGAGTCAGTGAAAGAATCTCAGCCGCCTGAAGCTAAGAAAAAGTCAGGTGAGGAAAACTACCAAGTTAGCATGGCTACCTTCTTCTGTATTACCTGCTGCAAGGCAGGGAAATCTAAGACGAATTTTGAGGGCCCCTTATGACAGAGAGTCAAATCCTGGTTTCCTGATATTAAAAAGTTGATAATCCACTGGAACGATTTTTAAAAGAAACTTCAAGACGTGACTGATGGTAAAGGCTTGCTGGTCTGGAACAGAAAGGATAGTAAGTGTGTTGGTCTAAACTCAGGTATATCAAGACCTCAGGATCTCCCCCATCAACTGCAATCTTATAATCCTCTCCTGTGATGCTGAACCAATCTTAAAACACTTTAAAATCAAAAGTAACAATATGAGTGGAGGGCTACTCACTAGGATTTTATTTTTACCTACTTCTCATAGAGAAAGTATAGATGTAGTACCTATGGACATGGTTTAGTGGGCAATATTGCCCGTAGGCAGATGATTGGACTACATGACCTTAGAAGTCTTTTCCAACCTTAATGATTCTATGAAATAATCGGAGGAAAAGCTTACTGTTATTATCTTTCCTATCCTTCTTCATGAGCTAGGAGGTTACAAACATAAGGCAAATACAATATAGAAAGAGTTGTTGACACTTGGCTGAAAAATATGCTTCATGACACTTTTATTGCATTCAACCACTTGCTAACTGTGCATGGTTTTTCAATGGCATAGATTAATACTAAGCAAGAGAAACCTGGAGTTCTGTAAGGTAATCAAATTTTAATTAAAAGAGCAGCTCAGTCTCTCCAAGAGGTGACAATATGTTTCTTCACAGCAAGTGTTAAAATATTCTCTTTTCTACTATCACTGCTACAAAAAACTAAAAAGTCTGACAAAAGTTGGAACTTTCTTGTCTAGTAAAAAGAATTTTCATTTTTCAGATAAGCTATAAGCACCCATAAAACACTAAGTGTCTGAAATAGTGGTATAAAGGGGCACCCACTTCAAAGGCAAAAAAACAAAACCCACAAAGAACAAAGTCTCAGAGCTGGATAGTGAGGTTTAGATTAAGCAAGTGTAATATTAAGTAGAGAATGTATAGAGAACGTACTTTGAAGCAGCTTTGAAGTTTTTCCAGGCTTTCATCCTTCTGAACTCCTTCCATGTCAAAAAGAACATGACTGTAGCCACATGATTCCTGTCATGTAATGTTAGACCAAAGCCACACAATTACAAGACATGCTCTCTAAAAGCAGTGCAGATGACTCTACAGATGACACTAAAATTTCCCTTTAAAGACTACAACGATTTTTCTTAAAGCTATAGCATGTAAGAATCTTAAGCAGTCTCCCTTCTATGCTTTGAACTTCAACTATGAAAGCAGCTTCAGAAAACAAGGTCTCTTCTTACTTTTATCACAGAAGATATGCACAAGCCCATGTTCTTTTCCACTTGAAGGTCAGCATTTCAAGATAAACATCACCTAACTCACTGTGTCAAAGCAATAAATGAAGAGTCATATTCCAGTAAACAGACTCACCGTTTACACCAAACACACACTTCGGTATATCTTCTACAGACTTCATAGGTTATTTGTTTGTTAAACAAAAACATGAATATGCCCTGAGGCTGCAAAGCTGAGAGTTTTTGGGGGACTTTTAGTTCAAGCTGAGCTCTGCAAATTTGCACAGTCACGTTTGCTCACATAGGCAGGAAAAAGTGGTAAAAGCGCATAAACTGGGGAGAATGTTGTGCAGAGTGCATGATGTAGGACACTAATCTTTTCTTTCAACATCTACTGAAACACTCAGTGACCCGGAGGACCATAGCACACACCCAGCAAATTGGCAGTAACAGGGTTATCCTCTGTAAAGGTGAACAACAGCAGCAGATGTGATGCTACACCACCAGCTAATATGCAAGTTTGTGCTTCTGACATTTAAAACTAATAGATACTCTGTCAGGATATCAAGGTTTCCAAGCCCCCGCATTTGCAGGTTAGCAGAGACACAAGAAATCTGGATACGTTTCCAGGTTTTCACCTCAGCACGCTCTCATTTAGCTCTCTGCACCTCCTAAAGTCCCTTTCTCTCTTTGCTGTCCCTTTTTTAACTTCATGTCCTCTTCCCTGAAGAAGTCAGCCTTTTCCTCCTGGTGGTTCTTGCTCTTCCTTCTCCCCAGAGAACAATGGACGGGAGGGGGAGACCATGGTCCTTGTGCAGGTGAAAGAGTTTTTGAGTAGCAGCATTCTGTCTCTGATTACTTTTGTTGACTACACATGTCCTAATAAAATTCTGACCTCTGAACATCATTAGCTGCTTCTTGTAAATACGTCAAGCCTTCATAAGCTCTAGCTCTGTTCTAGTTAAAAGCTAATGAAACCCTGATACCCACACTCCTCTTCTGGTGCAAAGTGATGAATTAACGGGAATGAATAATTAGATAACTGTTTGTACCCTACAGTCTCAGCTCAGACTACTCAGTCAGGCCAGGCCATAGTAACTGCATCAGCAAAGGGATGTGCTGAGGTGAAATCAATGGATATAAATGCTCTGATTTCTCGCTACCTGCACGAACCGCTCTGCTTTCCCTCAAGCAGGGCAGTAGCAGCAGGAAGCTTGGTAATGCGTCTATGCTTCAGCAGGCCTATAGAAGGAAAAAAGTTTATCTTTGCAATGCTCCCAAAGCTTGAATTTCCTGCATCAAGTCTTAGAGGAACCATATCATCCCCACAAAGCAGCATCAATATTCCTTACAGTCCTGAACAAGGCCCCAGTATAAAGAGACCAGCATAGAAATTTCATATGGTACAGAGAATTTGGTATGTATAAGCCAAAGGGATTAAACAAGAGTCTTGTGCACGCATTCAGAAAGCTTCCTAGAATCATATTAACACACACTGTTCTAATCTTTTCACAGAATTAGAGCCTCACTTCCTCTCATGTTTCATTTTTTTTTGGCTCAAGCTCGTGTTCCTTACCCAGCCTAGAATTCAGCCTGGAGGACCCCTGCTATCAAACCAAGAATTTGTGTTCAATTTGTTATGAATAAACTAGCAATACTGTTATGAATGTTGGCAGACAACTAGCTCTGCATAAAACAAAACGTTGCACTAAGTTCCTTTTTTCAGCCTTACCTTTTCTGTAAGATCTCTTACTCAGAGATGCCAAAGACTCTTCCAGCCATGCCTCACAGCATTTCAGTGCCTTATCAGTAAGCTCAGGAAAGACAGGAAATGAAAATACACACTGACCATCAACCTTCCTGTGATCTGAACCCATTAATAAAGGTTATCATCCTGCATCTCACAGACTTGATGAACTGATTCACAACAACTTTTGCGTGTTAAAAAAGATCTGTTGCATTCAGCCTGCTCTCATCCAAGTGTACAAATTCTGAAGTCAGTGATATTCCCAGCCTCTCTTCTCAGGAAAATCTCCAAATACTCTGTATTTTCTCTGAAGCATACTGCCCAAAACTTGGCATGTCAGTACAGCAGTGGCCTTGATAACACTGAGCATAATGGAAGTACAGTCTGTATTTTGCAGGCAACATAAATGTTTATTAATTGGTGTGACATTTGCTTCTTTCTTGTGCCAGAAAATCCAGCATGAGACTTCTGATTCATATCAGATGCCAATTCCCCCATTTCCCCATCTTTTTCAGGAAGCTTTCTGAACCACACAGTATTAACCATCACATATTTGCTCAATTGATTGTCCCAAATGAATTTAATACCTACATTTCCCTCTCTAAATTCAATCTCTATTTCTTGATTGTATTCTGAGTTTATCAAGACTGAAAGACTATCTCAATAATAAAATTAATCTGCTTGCTCCTAGCTTGCTTTTAAAATTTTAGAGCATAGGCTAACTCACTGTTCCACTCAGAAGACCCTTTGGAACCTCATTTGATGTCTTTGTTGGAAGAGATACCAGATTAATTTTTGGGGCATAATCATCCAACTGGTTTGGCATTTCACCCTGTAATGTAATTTATATGCGTATTTGTGGAAGTATCATGCAAGGGAGTAGCAAAAGCCCTACTAATCTCAAAATGATATCTAATGTTTCTACTTTATCCACTCTGTCACAGAAGGGAACTGTGTTGAACAAATGAACCATGTCAGTAGCTACTCATTGCTTTGATGATTTTCCAGGAGTTTACAGACGGTTTGATTTTTTCCTTTCCAGAATTTTGCTCTTAATTGAAGTTAAACTGACAAGTCAATAATGCTACAAATTCCTTTTCCTATAACTTCAACAGCTTTCTACATTTTCTCAAAGACATGCAGTTAGAGCTCTACAAATGGAAAATTAGAGATCCAGTTGAAGAAAAGGTAAAACTCCACAAACCCAGACAAATTTATCTATATTGGTTAAAAAAAAAAAAGTGCCAAAGACAATTCATTGGGCTCCAGGGCCAAATGGCACATATTGATTCATATCCACACAGCTAAAAGCGATCCCCAAAACACTGTCATTATGTCCAAGTTGCAAATTATTGGTAGCCAGTCCTGGCTCAGAGAAATTCTGATGTACTTTGCCCTTATTAATCTGCAAAGCTCCACAGGTGGTTACAATCCCCATGGTCCATCGATAAAGCAGATGGCAGGGCATGAAATCATTCGTTACACCTTGTTCTGTGCTTGTAGGCTAGAAATCTGTGCTGGGCACCAAGCGTGACAACATTCTGCCATCTGCCATGGATATTACGGCTATTTCTGCATTCTCTCTTTAAGTTTGCCAGACATCTTTAGGTATCTTCTACAGCCTCTTTCTATTCCTGCCTCCTTCTTCAGGCTAGAGCCAGGCAGGCTGCCTTCAGTTAGGGACTTCACAGCATATTGATTTCATCTGCAGCTGATGTTATTTGGGACAATAGCACTGCTCCTTGTTGGGACTGAATAGGAAGGACATTCTGCCTAGAATTACAGGTTGCAGAGAACATTTCCGGTATACTATAACACACGAAACATTGCTTTTCCTCTCCAATAATTGGTTGTAGAGCTTATTTGCAACAACCACTGTTTCAGTGGAGCGTGTGCCCAGCTGGTTGACTGCAAGGTGGTGAATACTGAGGGGAAACCTAGAAAGCCATGCTATCAACATGATTCATAATCAACATTATTGCCTTCTGCACAACCCAAATTACTTATCACGTTCTCATGCAAGGCAGAGAGATCACAGCAGGAGCAGACTTTTCACTTCCCACATATTCTACCTGGCCTCACTGACACAGACAGCCTTGCATACTTGTCTGTCTCTCCTAATTCCAGGACTAGCATTGGTGATTTGGATAAGATACATTTCTATTAAAACCCTCACAAAAACTTTGTAGCATTTACCCCTTGTATCACCAAACAAGCACTGCCCTTCTTTTGCCTGTGCCTTGCCCTCCTGCAGTTCGAACTGTTAACTCTTCTTTTTTATGAGTCATGCTGATCACTGCGATAACTAAGGGTCTACATTCACATCCCTTTTTTTCCTACACTCCACATATAACCTACTGCCACCCCTCTACTCACACTTTTCCCATGCAAGTGATTGCCAGCATCCTACCAGCAACAACCTCTGTAACTTCACTGTTGAAAGGCTATGACACAGCTTTTAGCTTTTCGCATCTCCTCTTTGCAAGTCTCTTAAAAAAAACCTGTTTCAGCAACGAAAGGAAGTGAAAGAAAAAAATACCCGCATATTTAGTCGTTACATCAGTAGATACCATCCAGGTGTGCATGGGGACAGGTACACAAGCAAAAGGGACATATTCCTTTCTTCTTAGTTCCTATTTCAGCAGTCTGGATCTTCAGTTCATATTTACACTACACAGCCAGGCAAATCTCTTACATCACAGGAGATATCCCACCTTCCCCTACTCAAACCACTTTGTCACCCATAACAGCCTGGAACTGGTCCTGTCAGAGATGTGATCTGTGTCTATATAAGCAGTGCATTCTTTGTGATTCCCTGAGAACTGCTCCATGAATAGAGCAAGGAGCTACTCCCCTCCTGTCAGTATCTGGAGATCCTTTCAACCTGGGGAGCAAGCCCAGAAACAGCAATGTTTTTCCCTACAGCTATGCTCAGGAGTCTGTCATCAGGTGACAGTGTCAGTGCTGGTGACAGAATATCTTCCAGTGGGTTGGTTCTTTCTCTCTAGTCCATTACTCACACACACAGGGAGACAATACAGGAATCCAAAATAATCCTCTCCTTGGAGTCAAACAGAGCAGTCTGTAGAGATAGGCACAATCAGCAATTATTTTCCAATGCCCAGGGGTACGTGTACCTCTGAGCTGTATATTGTTCATCAGGTTTGTGAGATGCCCACCAACAATATGCAAAGAAGGAAGGCAGTGGTAGAGAGAAAAAGTCTTTGCTCCTTGTTGCCACTCATGTTACGTTCTTGCTGTATCAACCTTTGCTCAACTGATCAGCTCCCTGATCAGGACCAAGAACTGCCGGCATACACCAATGAGGTGAACAGTAAAATGGTGTTTATTACCATGTGGCATCTGTTTAAATGCACTCATGTCCTACTTCGTCTACACCCCTTAAGCATGCATTCTCCAACCACTGAGCAGGGGAGGTCCTATCGCATCACATCCTGTAGCCTCGTTAACGCCTACTGCAACAGCTCCTGGCTCACCAAGTCTGTACTGTCACTCATCCATAGCTTTTGAATGCATATTGATGTACTCATATTTGAAACTCATCAAGAAAAATATTCACATATGTAAGTCGCTCTGATGCCATTCCGGGCCAGTGTTACAGACCCTATAAGGATGCCAGAGGTCATGCTAACAAACTGAACAGTACTGGTAATTGCAATCTAATGCTTACATCTGTGTGTAAGCACACATGTGTAAGCCTTTGTTTTACTTAGTCATTGCCCATGACTAACTCATCGCTCAACAAAACAATATGCCAAGAAGTAAGCAACCAATTAAGCAACAAAACAAGTCCTTCTGTCAAGGAGCGCCTTTATTCCAGAGGAAGTGAATTATCTCCTGGAGAACAACTTTAGAAGATACTTTTAAAATCCATATGCAATTCTGTACATTAAATACTTATTAATTTAATTAATCTGCTGCATCATTTAGATAATGTTTATCATCATCAAGGGATAATTGCCAATGAAGAAGAGATATTTTCTTACAAAAAGAGAAAACATCAGAAAATTTCCTATTTTAAAGGTTTGAAGCTGCCAAATATATTAGACTACTAACATATGCACAAGCAGAGTTAGCAGAAAATAGCACATTTAAGAGTGGATGGTGTAAGCAGAAAGTGCAAGGCAGTGAGAAATACTGATTACTCTTCTCCTGGATTCCATGCTGACAAAAAGGTTTATCTGCTACATCATTGTAATGATAAGAATTGAATATAGTTTCAGAATCTAAAACGTCCTTCAGAAAGTGCTGCCGTATATACCTGACTACTGACTTCAGATCTCTAACAGCAGAGAACTTCGTCTGCATTATTGTTGTAACTTGGGTTACTGGTAACTCAAAGCTTGTATTGATTAAACCTGGAGGTGCTTAGTGTCAGTAGAACAGAGATTTTATTTATATCAACTGCAGAGCCTATGACAGCAAGGTTTTGGCACTTATTTTTCTTTATTTTAAAACTGGAATTTTGTCATTAGATCAAGTTACTGCCCAGTATCAGCTATAGAGGCTTATGAACATGCCTCTATACTAGAAGATACATACACACTAGCCTTTACTCACAAGAAGAAAATCCTTGCCAGTGAAGGTCTCCTTCTGCCTCGTAAGACACCTCTGAACAATTTTCTGTCTGAAGACCAATAGATTTTTCATTCTAATAAAATATTTCAAAACGTATGAGTAGATGAAAAGTCTTAGCAAATATATGGCTCAGAATTGGTCTCTGCTTCAAGTATGACAAGTCATCTTTATTTTTTTTAAGTGCAAAGTAAGATTTCATCAGCAGCATAACTAATCTAATGGGAAGTTTAAAGTCAATAATACTTTTCTTCCCATTTTTCTGCTACTTGATTTTGCATAAATCTAAATCAAACAAATCTAAAGTATTTTACCCAAATAGATACCAACTCTGCATTACATTTACAGTTTTCGTATTAATACAAATCTTGAAGACTTTCTCCACAGGAATGTCAAGGTGAATACAAGACAAGCATATCACTTATCTCTTCCAAAAGAGCTTTTGAGGTCTAGTATTTTTGCCTTTGGAATTACTGTAGTTCCTTCGTCTCTTCTTTATATAGACAAGATTGCTATTTTTATTTAGTTATAGAAGTCTTGTCCTGCATAAGTTTTTTAGGCATGAGTTCCTATTAAAGTTTCACTGTGTTAGAGTAAGAGCCCCTTCACCCCAGAAATATTCATAGAACCATATCATAGAATGGCCTGGGTTGAAAAGAACCACAATGATCACCCAGTTTCAACTCCCCTGCTATGTGCAGGGTCATCAACCACCAGACCAGTCTGCCCAGAGCCACATCCAGCCTGGCCTTGAATGCCTCCAGGGATGGGGCATCCACAACCTCCTTGGACCCTGTTCCAGTGTATCACCACTTTCTGTGTGAAGAACTTCCTCCTAATATCTAACCTAAACCTCCTCTGTCTCAGTTTAAAACCATTCCCCCTCGACCTATCACTATCCACCCTCATAAACAGCCATTTCCCCTCCTGTTTATATGCTCCCTTCAAGTATTGGAAGGCCACAGCAAGGTTTCCCCGGAGCCTTCTCTTCTCCAACCTTAACAAGCCCAGTTCCCTCAACCTTTCATCATAGTAGAGGTGCTCCAGCCCTCTGATTATATTAGCAGCCCTCCTCTGGATATCCGATTCATATCTCAAGACTGATTGAAACCACAGACCTGGTCTGCTATTTTATATTAACATGGACTCTTTCTCCTATTTAGGCAATTAATGCAATGGCAACCATAATGTGAGAAGAATTTAAGAAGTTTAAACTAAAGTTGCAAAGCATAGTAATAGCAGGAATAGAACTAACCTCTCCTGTACAGCATTGTGTAATTTTCAATTACAAAGGGATATAGGTCATAAACATACATTAAAGGGCCATACGCAGCACAAGTAATCAATGTCTTTCTGAGTTCCTGATAGAAAAGGCAAGAAACACCTACAGCCAATTATCAGTGAGGGAAGCAGAATCATATTTAACCTGATCTAAGATTTCCTATTCTTGTTTATTTGCTGTATAATTCCACCACTTGCCACCAACAGGCAAGGCTGGAGCCTCTATTCTCAGAAAGAGGTACAATACTTTTCACAGAATTGCATTATCGTAGAATCATCTGAGCCCTTAAAGGTCATCTGGTTCAACTCCCTGGCAATGAACAGGGACACCTACAGCTCCATCAGGTTGCTCAGAGCCCCATCCAGCCTGACCTTAAAAGTCCCCAGGGACAGGGCTTCCACCACTTTGTTGGACAGCTTGTACCAGTACCTCACTATCCTTATCATAAAAAAAAATATATATTCTTTATATCCAGTTAAAATCTTCCATCATTTACTGTGAACACATTTCCCCTCACAGACAGGATTCTTTATTGTTCTTGAGAGCCAAACTGGAGTGAGGCAAGTTACTTGAGATTAAAAGCGATTTGGTAGAAGACAAAAATTCTTAAATATTTGAAAACTTCTTTAAACATTTTAATCACTGTTACAGAAATATTAAGTCATAATAGGCATGTAAGTTTCAATTAGTTGATAAATTCAGTATTTCACCCACCAAAAAAAAGTTATGACTCTAAAATAAATGTTAAAAAAGGTGATTGAGAAAAACATTCAATAGCAATATAGAAGTAAATAGTCAATGGAAGAAGCTTCACGCATTAATTTTAATTACCTATTGAAATATTTAAAAAACATCGTTGTTCCAAATACTAGTTGCAGAGACCTTACCACTCTTTACAGCCACCTGAAAAAAGGTTTTAGCGAAGTGGAGATCAGCCTCTTCTGACAGGTAACAGTGATAGGACGAGAGCTAATGGTTTTAAGTTGTGCCAGGGGAGGTTCAGGTTGGGTTTAAGGAAAAAATTCTCCTCAGAAAGAGAGGTGAGGCATTGGAACAGGCTGCCCAGGAAGGTGGTGGAGTCACCGTCCCTGGAGGTGTTCAAGAAACGCTGAGCTGTGTCACTGAGGGAATTGGCCTAATAGGCATTGGTAGGATGGTTGATGCTTGGACTGGATGATCTTAAAGGTCTTTTCCAACCTTAACAGTTCCATAAATCTTCAATGCTCCCTAGCAGCAGTTGGACTAGCTGGAAGTATTATTCCAATTTCTGCAATGTTCTTTTGCACTGTGGAATTATAAGTGAGTATTTCAGTTTCATTAAGATTAAGAAGGTCTATTTCACAAAATAATCAGGTAGGTTACCGTGACCAAATGAAGAAAATTATCTCTCAGTCTCTCATTCTTTCCCATTTAAGTTCAAGGTTGTTGGAACATGAAGTTACAGCAAACACAGGAAATCCTTGGATATTGGTAAACCACAATTGATAATTGAAATGAATTGGATTTGAAACTCTAGTTCCCCAAATTATTTGCTGCTCGGAGCTATTTTATTTAAATTTAAGGCACTTACCCTCTCTTCAGTTCTCATAGCAAATTGATATAGACAGCTGTTCTTTATATTCGTCTGAACAGCAGACACAGGAAGTAGGTGGAGCAAACATTTTGCTAGATTATATGGGTCAATATATTTTGACTTCTGCCATATGATGTTGAATCATAGTAACAGGCATTAGATTAAGAAAGATGCAGTGACTATGCCTAATGCATTTCTGATTAATTCTAGCTATCTGTCTATTCAGTTAAGTAATGAAAATAAAACATTTCTTAATTGCTTTACAGATGTCACAGCTGGACACTTCTTTTGCCAGTTAAATTCTCAAATCAAGTAGGCTACAAGAGCTAATGATCAAAGCCAACAAAGGATCACATACTGTAGCTTAAATGTTTATCAGTTCTGTCATTAGAGTTGTTCAGTGGTCTGATTTTTATTTTTTTTTTTTTAAACCCTGTTGCCACAAAAAAAAGAACCCATACAATAATTTCCCACACATCATTTACACCAGTCAGACAGACAGGATATCAATATGGAGCTTAATTGAGCAAGACAAATTGCGTGTCAGACCTGCTGACCTTTTCAGAGTTACCCTTGTAATCTAATGTTCCTGCTGGTCTTGCCATCTTCATAAATACCAAGACCTATCAAAACTAACAGAAAACATCCTGTATACCAAGGAAATCTGCCTTTCAATCCTCTGGAATTCTGTTTTGAGACAGGACAACATAATACCAAAACACACATGTGAAAAGCAGCATTACTAGCAATTGTGTGGTCTCACAGAGATCATCTGTCAGCTCCTGCCTCTTCTTTTGTAAGCACCTGTTACACTTTTTTACATCAGTAATTTGAGCCAGCTAATCAGAATTGATCGTAATATAACAACTATGGAAACTTGTCAGCTCCATTCCTCATATTGAGTTGAGCATATCTGAAGTGCCCAACTAAACCAGCCAAGTTCTCTACATACCGAACTGAACTCCTTATTCACTTGTTAAGTTCTGAGGTTAATCTCCATGACAAACAGGGTTGTATTTTGTTTTTAAATTTCCGTAAAATAAATTCATCTGCAAAGTTCTTAAAAAAAAAATTTCTTTGGCCTAAAAGCATAACCCTTCTAGAAGACTACGAGCAAGTAGGTGCTGATGAACAGCCAGAGAAAAGGGATTTGGACTAATAGTAGCTCAAATATTTGGCCATTCACTGCGTGCAGTTTGAGTTCACCAAAGGACTCATTCTACTATATGAAATATTACCCAGGGAGATCAAGTGAATTCTTTGCTTCAGAATGCATGAAATAAGGTTTTTTAAAAAAAAAAAAAAAAAATCACATTCTAAAATACAGAATTAATTTCCACTGAGGAATAAATACTGTTAGATTTTTCTATTCTGAAATTCCCTTCCAGTAAGATTTTTTAATGCCTTTATATTTGTTTAATAGTACGCAGCCAGGCAATTAAAATCAAACTCTACTCAGGATCACATTTAAAAAATAACGATCAAGTCACTGCTGTTTGGTAGCATGCACACAAAGAATCTCACGGTCTGCAGGAGTCCTGCAGATATTTGTGCATACTGAAGTACTCTGGCCAGCAAACCTGCAGCCCTTTCCTGGAATTCACTTCCTACAGAAGGAGAGCAAAGAGCTCATCAACTTGTTAGCTTGTCCTGGGAATGCTTCTGCTGTGACTATCAACAAGCAGTTGAATTATTGATGCCTCTGGTGTCATGCTGCTGAATTTCTGGCTCTGGAACTGAGCAGCTCTTTCTAACACACGAAGAAAGCAAAGCCCTCTCTGCCCAGCTTTTGATATTAATGTAATTTGTAGAATTTTACATCCTACATAGCAATGTGAGCAACAGATATGCCACAGAGAGATCGTATTTGCAAGAGCTCTTTTTAGTAAGGACAGACAGGGGAGCAAGCAGCATTTTCCTGAGCTCATAGGAAAATGAAAAGTTTCTGCTGAAAAAAGAAAAACCTGAAGCAGCTTGAAATTAATAATGATAGAAGGAAACTTGTTGCAGGCCTCAAATAAATTAGTGTGTGTTACAATCAGACAGATAACATACCCCTTATTCATAAATTGTTGGAAGTTTGTTCTAAAGCATGCTACCTATCTTAAATTCTGTTTAAATACAAAACATTTTTCATTATTTGTAACCAAGAAATATGCAGAAAAGAAAAAACCAACTGTATATTTGTGAAAGAACTAATTGCTTGTAATTATGTCTCGTCAAATACACAATAATTATTTAATTGATTTCTTCTCATGGATGCAAATAAGCCAGCAAATTTATCTGTACAACAACTAATCCAGAGTGAGCGTTTGGAAAGAGTCCAATGATGCTACTGAAAACCACTTCTGAACTAAGTACAACCATAACAACTAAAGGCCAGAAGTATCAGCTGTTTCAGGAAGAGTTGGTTTCTTTGAAGGCAGGTCCATCAGTAAGTAGCACAACAGGCACAGATCAGAACTAGAAATTCCTTAGAGAAGCAGGGTAGAAAAACGAATTGTTACCTGTTTCACACTGTTTCATATATTTCTCCTTAAGCTCCTATCTCTGTCATTGCCAGCAGAGGCCATCAGTCTGAACCATAGTATTGTAATCAGGTCTAAAACAACACCGCAGCCCAAGGTAAGCCAAACAGCTTTACCTGCAAAGCTGAGCCCTAACATCCCCATGGATGTGTTTACTTGGTGAATATTCACCAGCTTGTTTAGACTAGTTTTCACTTCCATGATATTCCTTCTCTTTAAACACTGTTTGATCAGACCAAGTTACATTACTAGTTAATTAACAAGTATATACCACCACCTCCCTTCAACATTAACTTTTTTTTTTTTGTAAAGAGTTCCATAACTAATTTTTTTAATACGTACCAAGTAATTGCCTATAGGCTCATCAATAATTAATACTCTGATGGATCTTAATACTCCCAAACAACATTCAGGCACATGAAAACATTCATGAGATCTCTTTAATTAAGAAACTTTACTCAAAGCCCTGAAAACTTATTCTGGACTTGAAAGCCAAGTTCCAACCTTGAAACAGCTTCAACTGATATAACTAAATCCCACAGAACTGAAGAATTCTGGTAATCATCCACAAGCTCGTGCATCAAGAAATATGTTAGTTTCACAGCACATGGAAATGTAGGTAAGTGAAAATAATTTGGCCTTACAGTATAATCACATATGCAAAAAATAAAGCTCTGTTCAAAATGTCTTTTACGCAATACAGCTGGCTTAGTGCAGTACTTGAAGAGAATGTCTGAGGTTCATCGCCTGTTATCCATAGGTGATTGCTATAGCACAGTAAGAGAAGCACCACAATAAAATGCATGAACAGGAGAATAACCCATGATGATTTTGTTCAGCTATGCTCTTGCCAGGGCAAAACCTCTTCTCCACCATCCTTCAGTACAGGTGAACACTAATGAGGGAGAGTCCAGGGAGTACCCAATGATCAGAATTCCAGAAAGTATAAGAGATGCATAAAGCTTTGCTGTTATGTAGTATTAGAAGAGACAATCAAGAGATGACACTTAACTATTCCAGTAAGATGCAGCAATTAAAAGCAAGAAAGCCAATTTCCTCCCCAACCAGCTGCTTTTGCTCATCACAAATAAGCTTAAAATTGCATGCTTTTTTTTTTCTTCCAACTCATACAGATATAGTTAGTCTTTTGTATGAAGAAGGATCAAGTCTCAGGAGAGTTAAAGCTTAATTATTACTTTCTCTTAAACAAAATAGCTTATGAAGCAAGAATGTTTCCAAAGAACAGAAATCAGACCTTCTACTTTCATTTGTCAGCCTCTCCCAGTAGTTACTTCTCTGGTCATACAGTGATCAATATGTTTTCCTACAGGTAGTATAGAGAAAACATTGCAAAGAAATCGATTAGCAAATCATTTCTCACCAAAAACAGGCAAGACGAAACTATGTGATTTGGATTTAATACACAATTACAAAAAAAATACTGTGAGAAACAAACTCCTTTACGGAAACAAAGCTAGTAAAGCTCTGGAGCGTGAGTCTTTTGGGGAGCAGCTAGAGGAACTGGGATTGCTCAGCCTGGAGAAGAGGAGGCTCACAGGAGACCTTATTGCTATCTACATTACAACCTCCTTTCAGGTAATTGAAGTAGGAGTCGACCTCTTCTCCCATGTAAGTAATGATAGGACTAGAGGGAATGGCCTCAAGTTGCACCAGGGAAGGTTCAGGATAGATATTAGAAAACATTTCTTCTCCGAAGGAGTGGTCAGGTGCTGGAATAGTCACCATCCCTGGAGGTGTTCAAGGAATGTTCAGATGTACTGAGGGACATGATTTAGTGGGGTTATGTATGTGGTAGGTGGACGATTGGACTGGATGATCTTGGAGGTCTTTTCCAACATTGGTGATTCTATGAAACTAAATTTCTGAATATTCCCAACAGTTTTACAAGCTGTATAAATCATTATAGAAAACAGCATACTGAGAGCCATACCTTCTCTCCTCCTACCCCCAACAATATTTCAGCCAAATGAACACTCAGAGATCCCCTTTGACCTAAAGTTATATTCTAGTTACAAAATTGAACAACAAGACAAAATATTTTTAGCAAGATAAAAAAGAGACCATCTTGGCATATCCATTAGCCCTGTAATTTGGGGGCTATATTTAGGTTTCATCTAGGAGGAATTTGAGAAGGGAAGGGAATTGGCTTCATCTCCTGTGATTTATGTGACATTCTTAAACTGAAGTACAACGGAAGAAACAATGGAAGACAGTACTATAATCTATTTTGTAAAAAGCTATAGATCCTCCTGCAAATTCAACTCTATGTTTCAAAGCTCCCTGGGTTTTTGCTAAAATAAATGACCAAACACGAAGTGATCCATTTAACCAGCTTCTGTAGAACAATATCCTCTTACACAAGAGGTATTGTCTTCTCCTCAGTTTTTATTCTGACACAAAGAAAACTAATATAAACCCTCACACAGCTGTATCCTTCAGACTGTCTAGTTTACTTTTACAGTTGAATTTCTTCTTTCCTTTTCTTTGCATCATAGCTGTACAGGCCGGAGCTTACAGCAGAACAAAACAGTGTTTTAACCAAAGACAGGAACTCAAGGAAGAGACAAAGCAGCTTATATTATGTTTAATTGTATAAGCCCATATGTTCCATTTCCATTTTTTTCAGCTGTTCCATTGGCCCCTTGTGGAATTATATATGTCAGCTCAAGAGTTTCAGGGTGAAAGTTCAAGAACAACTATTCAACTCAAGCCCCTTGAGATCTCAGCGACATTTAGGAAACGGCCATTGAGGGCAAGAGTCGTATCTGCCAATTGAATGAAACACATTCTCTTCTGCTTCTAAGAGCTCTTGAAAATGTTACAGAATATTTTCCCCTTAGGCACACATATCTGAATTTTACATTAAAGGCTCTTTTATTACTTTCTTACAGTAGTTTATTATCTATGCTATGAAATTTCACTTTTTAATTTTAAAAAAAAATCCTGTTTCTGGATCATTTGAACATTGCAAAACCAACGAGGCAATGGAACAGGTTGCCCAGAGAGGTGATGGATGTCCCATCCCCAGAAAAAAAATTAAGGTCAAGCTGGAGAGGGCTCTGAGCATTCTGGTCAAGCTGTAGGTGTCCCTGTTCATTGCAGGTGAGTTGGACCAGATTACATTTAAAGGCCCCTTGCAACAAAAACGATTCTATGAAAACAAGTGTTGGGAAGGAATGAAGAGTCATGCAGGATACAAAAGAAAAAAAGTCCATTTCTTTGTAAAAAAAATACCTGTTTATAAAAAGTAATAAATTTAAGGAAGTGATTATCCTACAAGAACAAAGCCCACTTTTAACAGAATGTTTCTTTTGTCTTTCCAACTATAATAAAACATAAAAGGAAAAGAAGAAACCACAAAACCAAGCCATTCTGGAGTGCAAATCTAGGCTCTCTTTTGAAGTAATCTAATTCTATTAGAACAGCAAAGTGCTTACTGTAGGAAAAATCCGCATACGCTAAGACTTGTCGCTAACAAACACAAGAAGTCTGAATTCCTGAATTCCATGAAAACTTATTATCCTGTATTTTTGTATTTTTTACTTATGAATTGAAGCACAGTGACTTAGCCAGCTCAACAAGCCCATATCAAGATGAGTGTGGTAGCAGCAGATGCATCAGAAAGGCTTCTTAATCATCTCACATCCTTCTGCAGCAGGTGACCTAGCTATTAGCTGAGAAATATTTATTGCCAGTCAACAAGTGTCTTGTAACTGATTTAAGTGTTGAGCAGATGAAGATGCACACAGTTAAGGAGAAAAAACACCTCCACTCCCCCTTCCTTGGGCTCCATTTCTCTTGTTGCACTTGGTGCAGCCAGATTGCTGAAGTGAAGGAGGCAACATTCAGCAAAATAAGTGGCATGTGTGATGGGGTCTTTCTGCTACGTGAGTCTTTCTGGGTTTCCTGCAGCTCTGGTACCTCAGTGGACATTCTGGTCCCCACACACCTGCCTATTTCTGTCAGACTTCCCATCAGGGAAGGAAAAGCTGCCCTGTTAACATCTTATGCTCAAATGATGGTAGATTAGTGTTTGTGTTAACGTAGCAGCAACCCTAGTTGGGGCTAGTTAAGGACTGTGGACATTCAGTATCATTTAATACAGATGATTGATTCTTTGTTCCTCATTCCATTTGTTCAAAGCTTGCCACTGACATAGGGTTTTTCTTAGTTCAGAGACAGGAGAAGCCTATCAGAGGCAAGTATTTCACTCCTTTAACTGTCTGGTTATTTCACAAGTTGTTTTCTTTTATTTAAAAATGCCTCTCTCATCTCAGTTACAGCTTTCTCCTTTCTCTGTTCAAAGCATTTATCAGCTTCAGGCTCTGTAGTGCACAAGCCCCTCCAGATCCTCAGTGTATTTACGCTCCTCCCCACATACCTCTCTCAGGCAGTTTTCTAGACTGGTTTCTTCAATCCAGGATTTCATCAAGGTATCAAAGGCCCTCCCATCAGCTCTCACCTGAAGAAGGGCCACTGCTCACATCCCTATATTCCTTTCTGGAGTACTTCCCTCCCTCCAGAATTGACTTCTGCAGCAAAGCTTCTACTAACCCACTTTGCTGGTAGCCAGTCCTCACCACACATTCCCTGACTTTCTGTTTACTGGGGCTGGTCTGGCTGAGAAGAGAGAAGGCAGTGTCAGGAGTGAGGCAGACCTGGAGGTGCTGCTGCCAAAGGGCCTGCCCAGAAAAAAGAAAAGGAGCTGGGAAGAGCCGGGCATCGGCAGTTTGCTCCGGAGATGAGAGGACTCAAGAAAGCTCAACAGCTCCTCCCAGCTCCAGTGGTAGCTGCCAGCAATGCAACCAAGATATTTACTTAAGCAAATACAATCCTGGTTCTTAAACCCCCACAAAAAGCCAATAGCTACCACTTTTACTGGATAGGATCCTCGCCCATTCAAAGCAGTCACACAACCTCTTAAGCCAGAAATTGTTTAAAAGCATACTTTTTTCAACTAGGTCTGTCATCACAGGTGGACTAGATGATTTTGGTGGTCTTTTCAACTTCACATCTGTATTGTACAACGCAGAAAATATAGATACCACTGATCAGTTTTAGGATTACCCAAAAAAGGTACTGGTCACAATCTAGTAATTAAAAAGGAATAGCTTACCCGTTTCTGAGAAGAGATCACTGAAAAACTTCCAAAGGAAACAATCATCAAGTAGAGATGCTCTTCCCTTGGCTGAGAACCCTTAAACGAGGTTAGGATTGCACAGGCAATTGCTTGCACCTGTGCTCCCAAGGCTAGCCGCTCCCCTTCATCAGGTGCTCCATCAGAAGCAGGTGTTCAGGCCACGACCGTTAGTTCCCTTTCACTCCACCCCTTC
>JAOWBP010050537.1:0-19004 GCA_028571105.1 Tragopan temminckii
ACCCCCGTTGTGCTGCGGGCGGCGCGCCGCGCTCGGCCCCCTCAGCCCCGCGCTCGGCCCCCTCAGCCCCGCGCTCGGCGCCCTCAGCCCCGCGGTGCGAGCGGATGAAGCGCGGATAGGGGCAGCAACGGGCTGCCAGGAAGGAAGAGGGGCTGAGTTCTTCGGCTCTCGTCGTTGGGGGAGGGGGAAGCGCCGCCGTCGCTGCGACGATGGCAGATAGGAGAGCTGCCGTGCTGCCGCGTCGCACGCTGAAGAGAATGAGTCACGCTTCCAAGCGGCGAAGTCTTGAGAAAGTGCGGCCTTCTGCTCCGCTCTGAGTTGGTTTGGCGTCGCAGGTCGCCGGCTGTTGGGCGAAAGCCGTGGGGGTGAAGTATGGCTGTGACGCCGTGCCCGCGGCTTCCTCTGGGATTCAGGGCCGCTGTGGGACGCGTTCCGCAGTGCTGTCCCAGGAATGGGAACGCTTGCAGGCGGCACGGCTCTGCCGTTTAAAGATCCTGCTCTTGCTCACGACTGAAAAGCTGTCTCGTGTCGGTGATTTTATGCGGTGGTTTTTTAATTTAAGCAAAAAAATCTAGCAAAGTGGCTGAAAAATACCATTGCGTTCAGATGTTACCAATCTCAGCCTTCGTCCCAGGTGTTCATAGCTCACGTAGAAGGCCAATGGAAGCGTGCTTTCCTGTTTCTAAGTCAGACTTGTGTAAATGGGGCTTATAATGAGCGGATGAAGAGTAATAAAACATTTCTGTCAAGCCACCACGTCTTCTTACAGGCAAGGGTCACTGCAATAAAGCTGCCCCATTCTGCTATGGGCCTTTTGTTTCGCAGTCAGTACAAAAATGGATGTGTGGGGCTGTTTTCTGTGTAGAGCTTCTGCTTGCAAAGAGGTTTTTTTCCCCTCAGTTTGAGAAATCTATCTCAGCTTTTTGCATACCGGTGTAGCAGCACTAGAAAATTCTCTTGCATTTTTATTACTTAGAGTAGCAAAGTCCTTGCTGCGGGAAAATGCACTTTTTCCATCCCCAAAGCCTTGATCTGGCATCTTTAATACTTGAAGAGTGTTCCCCAGCTTCAGAGGCTTGGTTGGAAATAGTGAGCAAACATTCGGCCAGTGGATTTCCTCTATTTTTGTGCTGAATTTCAAAATGTGGTGAAGTTTCAAGTTTAAAATAGTGCTGACCCCCTCTGTGATCCAGTTGCGTTGGTTTGACTTTGTATGTAAATGCTAAATATCTTTTTTTTTTTTTTTAAACAGGGTTTTTTGAAAATTCACTGCAGTTTTGGAAGTTTCCCCAATTTTTGAACCCAACTGTATCAGCAGCATGCTTGCTCCAGCCCCTGACCCGTGGAGCTGCATCCCAGAGGAAATCCTCATCCAAATTTTCTATTACCTTTCTCTTCGAGATAGATACACAGCCTTCCAGGTGTGCAAGCAGTGGGCTGGGGCTGTTTCTTCCAGCTCCGTTTGGCATTTCACGGAGATCAGGTATGAGGAATGCGTTTCTGAAGTGTGAGCATCTCCGCAGGTGTAACAAGAGCGTGACATATCAGTGCGTGTTGAAAATTTACAGCGCTGTGCTGTGACAAGTAATTGATGTTAGCTGTGATTTGTGTGTGTTGCTACATTTCATGACTAGCGTTTCTTTATATAACAGAGAAAATGGTGTTATGCAGTGTGGGCTTTTATATTAACTGCTGGTGATGATTTGGGTGCTAGGGGAAGTATTACATTCTTGGGTAAGTTCCTTCAAGTTGCTCCTTGAAAACAGCAGGAGACGAAGTTATTGGATAGTCATCCTCATGGTGGCACTTACCTCACTGGTGGTCTTTCTGGAGGCCGACTCCTCTCTCCCCTCACTCAGCCAGAGTTTGACCTTACAATGACTTGCCAGGAATCTGGTGAGAAGAAACGTGTGTGGGATCTGTTGGTATTTGCCAGAACACAGTAAAGGAGAGAATCTGCTCTGTGTTTGCTCGGTTTACCTTCCACAGTGACTGACCTTTTGTTTTACCCTTCCAGCTGCGATTCAGAGGATGAGGAGGGCATGCTGCAGAGCCTATGCCAGTTCCTCAGCCAAATCAAACATCTGAAGATTAGATTTGACCAATCCAAAGAGGTCAACCGCAGGAACGTGACGCGCATCTTAGATGTGCTGGCAAAGCAGAACCACAAGCTGCAGCAGCTGTGCATTGCGTGCCATGGGGAGAATCCCTATTTCTACTCTGGCCAGGATATCCTGCAGAGCATACGGAATATGTGCAACACTAACAACCAGATAGATCTTCAGCATGTTGATTTTCGAAATATGCCCTTTACTCTCGATGGGGAGCTTGTTGAACTCCTAGCTACCACCAACCCAAACTTGCAAAGTTTGTTCATCAACAACCGCACCCTGGTGTGCAATGTGGCACCAAACACCGTTAGGAAAGTTCTCAGTGTGTGTCCCAAACTCTCAGCCTTGGGGGTTTACTATGCCAGCCTGTCCAGTGATGTATTTCTGGAGCTGCTCAAGCCAGAAAGAGCAGCTTTCACCCATTTAGACATTTTCTGTGAGCGCCTGGACAAATATATACCAGTCATCTCAGAAGAGCTGTGGGCTGCTGTCAGGCAAAAACATCCTCAACTCTGTGTAGACCTCGAATTCGATCATACGGTCCCTGGCTGCACAATACCACGGATCCTAAAGCTGAACATACCTGTGAGCACGCTGCAACTGAACACCTACAATTACATGGTAGATCAGATTAGGTTTGTCACCCAAAGCTACAGCAGTACTCTGAAGAAGCTGACGCTACAAACCACATCCTCGGAGGACTTGAATTCCTCGCTAGTAGAGCTGGCTAGGCACTGCCATAATCTGCTGGAGATCCACTGCTACTGTGTGGTCAGCAAGGAGGTGGTGGAAGCGTTCCTCACACATTGCCCCCATCTGAAACAATACACTCTCAAGGTCACCAAGGAACGGCACCCCTGGAAACCAGTGGCAATTCGGTGACCGGATCGCCTGTTCAGCAGACCAAGCGTTTGTTCTCAGATGGCCATACAAAGAAATTGAATTGCCTATTTTTAATTTTTCTTTATTGGAATGGGGAGGACAAGTTTTTTCTCTTCTTTGTGTTCTCTATTTAGCAATAGTGGGAATGCCGAATTCACCCTTTGTGCAGTTTTACAGGAAATCACAGTGAAATTTAATTTTTATGTTATGTTTTAAGCAAATTTCAAAGTCAAGCACACCGTGTCAGGCTCCAGCAGCTATTTAGGTGAACAGTTAAGGAAGTGACGGCTTCAGTGCAGGTGTTCTGTGTCCATTGGGGTCCTTAGCCACATGGGTTCACGTGTAGCAACAGGCAGTGGCCATCTGATGGAAAATGCCCTCCAACCTTGATGATTTCTCTTCTGGCGTTTCTGTGATGATGAGCTCTCCTGGTATCCAGGTATCAGGTAACCTTCACTTTGTAACGATCTGAACAGGAGCTGAGTTATGTTAGCTGAGTAGGAGAAAAAGCACTTAGGAAAGAGCACTGATAAGGTCATAAGAAAAGACACGTAGCCTGCAACTATCCTTCTCTGTCCTTTCTTCCTCAGAAATGCACATTTTCAGGTATTTGAATGCCTTTGGCAAAGACCTATGCTTTCACTGCATTGTTAATGTTTCTTAGGAGAATCAACAGCGGTTACAGTTTTTCCTGTCTCAGTCAGCAGCAAATGGCAAAGGTATCCTGAGTCTGAATTGGGATGAGCATGTTGGTTGGTTGTGCCAGGGATTCTGATGAACTGTGATTTGAAGAGTAGTTTCAGATTTTAAATGGTCCTGGCATAAAGCTCCCTTTGCAAGCAAATATTTAGAGCAATCTAAAGGATTTTGAGTAATAACAATAAAAGCATGTTTTCTCGTATGTTACACGTGTAGCTGTTTTCATCAGCCACCTTTGTCAGCCAAGAGCCAGATCAGCTCTCCCGGCGGATGAGACCTGTAGCCAAGCCAACTTACAGTTCTGCCTTTTCAAAACCTTGCTGAAGACGTGCAGCTCTGGGCTCTTGGCCAGGCTGTGCTCACCTTCACCGGCCAGCTTTTGGGGCAAGGGAATTCCAAAATAACAACTGTGTGAGTGTTCAGACAAAGACGGTGCAGCAGTGCTGGGGCGTCCCGCTGGCTCCCAGCGGGTGGATTCAGCCCGCAGCCTTGCTGACCTCCCAGTGCAAGGTGCACAGCACGTGTTCCCTCTGCATGACGCTGCGTATTTATTCACAGCTCTGCGAGATCGGCTGCGGTGCATTTTCATTCTGTGTATTGTTCTCTGGGGCTGGTGATGCCATTGCATTGTGCTGAGTTTTTACGAGGGAGAGCAGCACTGCTGATGTGACTCCCAGGAGCCTACTTTCTACTGGCCCGGGATAAAATTCAGTGGTTCATTCTCTGTCGGACACACGCGCGTGCAGGGAGGCTGGCACGCTGACAGCGATGGGGTCGGTGTAGCTGGGACACTGGAAAGCTATGCAGGATTCACCTGGCTCCCTGGTGATGGATGGCTACTCCAGCAATGTGCCAGCCTTCCTAACCAAGCTCTGGACGCTGGTGGAAGATCCCGAAACAAACCACCTCATCTGCTGGAGTACGGTATGTGCAGCCAATGCTGGGTTTCACTTCGAGTGCTTTAAAGGGTGTCTTAAAACCGAATCCTCTAAAAAATCCGGACTCTTTAGGAGAGAAATGTTTTTCACCTTGCTTCAGTTCCCCAAAGTTTTCTGGAAAAGGTGCAAAGCTATTAAAGGATTTCAGTGATGGCTGGCTGATTTCACAAGAGTCTCTTAGCAGCCTTTCCCCAGTGCCATGCTAGCAGACAGCAGGCTGCCATAAGGAGCCCTTGGACCACAAGCTGAAACATAAATGGATCTCAGATTGGCACTTTAAATTGCCCAGCATTTTGGAAGAACTTCCCTCACCTTTTCAGCTAGTTCGTGTGATGGCCGTGGTGATGTGTGTATATTTGTCTGTACCACTCCTCTAGTGATAGAGTGCTTTGGTTTGGCTTCTTATTTGTCTCCGGGGCTTTAATTTACTCAAGTGCAATCAGTGGATAAAAATGATTCATCTGTCCCTCTCATGAAGTGTTTTGAAACCACATTGTGCTTTTGACCTGAGTAAGGCTTGCTACAAATGATGCCGTGATTTGTCTCCAGCAGGGAACTATCAGATCAGTTGTGTGCATGAGCATAGCCTCTAAAAGAAGGCATCTATTACAAAAGCAGATTTAAAGGGGGGAGAAAAGCCTGAAGCAGTATTTTTGCCATGTGCTCGTGTCCAGTACAGTTTTCATTCAAAACCTGAGATGGAATTTAAGCTGTGTTGTTATTCAGGGCTTTCTGAAGTTGGCAGTACATGGCCACACCACTTGGAACCACTGTGTTTTAAATAAGGACTTTCTAACTAAATATTAGTATGTATAAGCAGTCCCCTCTGTGTTACATGTGCAGTATTCCTGATGTCAGTTTCAGGTCAGCTGTTATTTTGGACCTTCCATCACCACGCTCTGCTTTCCTGCAGCCAGACAGCTGTCTTCTTGGGTAAGGCTTCTAGATCAGAGAATCATAGAATCAATTTAAGGCTGGAAAAGATCTCTAAGATCATCTGCAGATCTCTGAGATTCCCATGTTGCATCCTTCTCCCTGTCAGTGCTGCTAGAGCTGAGGGGCTGTGAGCTTTGCTAAGATTTCTGGACATAGTCAGAGCTGTTGATAAATAGGACCTGTAAGGAGTGATTGGATAAACTGTCGCACGGCAGAGGGTCTCTGCCCTGTGGGTCTGTCGAAACCAGTTGGGACAACCATCTGCCAAGACTGGTGGGCAGATTGTTAGTGAATCTCCTAAGCACTTGGCCAGCGTTGCTTCTGCTCTGTGTGGCAAGGATCCGGAGGAAGGACCCTGGTGATGGTCAGAGGGCACTTTTGAGGCAAGAAGCAAGGTTTTGTGTTGTGAGCATGCAGAGTTAATTGCTAGAGCAGGCAGAAGAGCCTGAGCACAGCGGGAATTGGCACCGTATGCCAGTGGGAGTGTGTAGTGGGTGGTGGGTGCACGGTGGGACCCAGGTGAAAGTGCATTGCCAGTTCTTCTGTCCCTTAAGAAGGTGATGTGGATTTGTGTTTGCAGAATGCTTCAGGGCAGCTGCAGTGCGGTGTGTCCGCCAGGTAGGAGGCCAGCAGGGAAGGCACGTGGGCTGCAGTGTGCCTGTCTGTCATTGATCCCAGCCTGGTTTGCTTTGTTTTGCAGTCATGAATCCTGGTGATGCATTTTCAGAAACAGCGCTTTTAGCCAGTTAAAATGTATGTTGCTAGCCTGAACTGTTAAAGCGTAACTGCTAAAACCTTATGCCACATTCAGCCACATTTGTGACTGCCCTTGTGACTGTGTGCTTTCGAAAATAACCCAGAGAAGGTGTGTAGAGCTTCCGCATCAGAGCAGTATCCCCAAGGATTTCACGCTTTGCTGTGTTCTTGTGCCATGTCTCCAGGCAGTGCTCCCTCCAGGGCCGCTGTGCTCTGGAGCAGACAGTTCACAGACAGACCTGTGTCAGCACCTTCATCAACTGTAATGGTAATTTCCACTTTCCAAGACCTTCTCCAGACACCAGTGTCTTTCTGTGAGGTCCACACAAGAAAGGGCAGCAATTCTGAGCTATGAGCGCTTGGGATGTAAAAGCCTGTAGATTTTTTTCTTACACCTGAGGCTCCGAACAAGCAGTCAAAAAGGATCGAAAATGCGTCTGTGCCAGAACTGCAAGGGGAATATCATTCACTGAAAGTTGTCACTCTTTGCAGCTTCAAGGTGACAGAGAATAACTAGTCCTGCTGTAGGACCCGAGGGAACCACCTCCTCCTGGCCTCCTCCTGCAGTCTTCTGACTGCCTCTGTCCTTATTGCCTTTGCAGAATGGCACCAGCTTCCATGTGTTTGACCAAGGACGCTTTGCCAAAGAGGTGCTGCCCAAGTATTTCAAACACAACAACATGGCCAGTTTCGTCCGGCAGCTGAACATGTGTAAGTTCAACCTGCATGGGTCTCATGGGATACGGGGAGAGTGAGAGAAAGCAAGTCTGGGATGGGAAGCACTGAAGGGAATTGTAGATAGAAACATTGGGAGCCCACGTATACACATTACTGTGACATTATTGATTTCGCCAAAGAGGACATTCCTCTTAGACCCCAGGGAAGTGAAATTCTTGTATAGAAGATCTATAGATTCTTCCATAGATTCTAGCATGACATTTCTGTTAGATAAGCTGTGGCTAAGAAATTTCAGCTATCAGGTTCTCTGCTTTCCTTGATTGGTTTAATCACCATGTGGGGCTATTTCTGGCAGCTCAGTACCATGAAAGCTCCCTCAGAAACAGCCTTCTTTGCATGTAACGTGCCCACAGCTTGTCTGTTTTCACAGCCATATTGCTCAGCTAAGGTCGGACAGCATTTCACCCAGCAAACCATGCTAATTGGACACATTCACCGCTCAGCAGAGGTTTGCATGTGGCTGTTAGCAGCACCTAGACCATGTCTGTACGAAATATGCGTCTTCTCTGATAGTTTTCTGAAGTGCTACTTTCTTTCAGTCACTACTCCGTAAGTTCCTCAGTAAAGTTTTCCCTTTGCAATTTAAGCGTGCAATAGCACTGTTGTGAATATGAGGCCAGCCTTGAGGAGGGGTAGATGTGATCTAGAAACCCTTGTAGAACTTCAAAGAGGTATCTAACGTAGATTTCCCTCACTTCTGGTGGAGGCCAGGAGGAGAGCATGGGCCCACTGACTCTTCACTCACACCCTTTCCACGCAGATGGCTTCAGAAAGGTGGTGAACATTGAACAGGGGGGGCTGGTCAAGCCCGAGCGGGATGACACTGAGTTCCAGCACCTCTGCTTCCTGCAGGGCCATGAGCACCTCCTGGAGCACATCAAGAGGAAGGTGAGGGGCGCTGAGCCGGAGGCTCTGTGATTGAGACGTGTTCATTGCGTGGATTCTGCCACAGCTGCTTTCCTCTCTTGACAGTTCTCCAAAGGCAGATTTGGTTTTTTTTGGAACACAGACTGGCATGCTGTGGACTGCTTGGCGTAACTCAAACATCACCTTGCAGTGTGGTTTCTAGCCTGGGTTGTACATTCAGCTGTGACA
Source organism: Tragopan temminckii (assembly GCA_028571105.1). Classification (NCBI taxonomy): domain Eukaryota; kingdom Metazoa; phylum Chordata; class Aves; order Galliformes; family Phasianidae; genus Tragopan; species Tragopan temminckii. Next base: position 8,156 of record JAOWBP010050537.1, read on the forward strand.
AGGGTCCTCTGAGCGCAGGGCTTGGCTGTCACCAGCTGTTGGTTTGTTTTGTTCCGTTGCCCAGTGCCACAGATCTTTGTGCTGTGCAGCAGGCTTGCTTCTGTCATTTTGAATCATCATCCCTTTTTCTAGATCAGTATGACACATCTCTCCCCGAATCCCCCAGCACTCCCCTCCTGTTGCTTTAGAAGCAATAACCTACTCCTGCCACCTGTTTACTGTCTTTTAACTTGTTCTTAGCCTCCAAGAAGGGCTAATTAGCCTACTGACTTCAGAAAGTAACTACAGCAAAAACATCCTGGAAATCCAAGTGTAATATATCAATTCAAAACAGTTATAGTTACATAAAATTGAAACAATCAAATGACCTAGTTCAGCATGTTCCTGCTCCTCCAAGTACCTTTTTTTCCAGGTTGATTTGAAGTACATCCCGAGCGGACAATATCCTACTGCCAACAGCCCTCTGTATGGAAGCACTTTTCCTGCTCTTTGCTGCATTGTATCTCATTGGCCCTTGCAGTAATACCCACACTCTTGTGAACACGTTGCTTCCCCATGTATGCCAGCATACCAGTCTGGTTTTGGGAGTCCTGCTCCTGAGCCACAGCCATTGCTCTATCCGTCCACAGCCCTTCTAGTGCTGGTGAAGTCCACTTCTGCCTTTTTCTTCCTTAGGTGTCAGTAGTAAAAAGCGAGGAGACCAAGATGCGCCAAGAGGACCTCAGCAGGTTGCTATACGAGGTACAGATCCTGAGAAGTCAGCAGGAGAACATGGAGTGCCAAATGCAGGACATGAAGCAGTGAGTTGAACCCCACTTGGGCTGCTTCTTTGCAGGCATTCGCTTCTTGAGAGATGGTCTTGTGGAATGCTTGAAAGGAGGAGCCTAGCACAGCTGCCTCCAAGGGAGCACATACTGAGCTAAGAATCTTCTCTTTGCTTAAATATCCTTACTTTGAAAAAATGGGTTTGTGTTACTTATGTATCTTCTTAGCAGTAAGTATGAACAGAGCAAATGCTAATGCAGGAATGTTACCTTCAGAGTGCTGCACGAGGACCTGCTGCGTCTGAACAGCTGACCTCTGTTTTGGTCAGAGGGACTGGATCTGCTGAGATGATAACTTGTGGATTTCTGTGCAGAGCTCCCAGTGAGCTGCAGCATACAAACTAATCCTTTACCTCTCTGTCTTCTATGACAGGTAGACATTATCTCTTCATCCATATTTTCCCTTTACAGATGAGATAAGCACAGAGGAAGCCACACAGGAAGGAAGAGTATTGGAGACTGACACAACCGTGTTTCCTCCAGATAGAAGTTAAGGCAGAGAGAGATATGTGACACAATGTCAAACCTAGGAGACTCTGTGGCAGAAATGCAGTGGTACCACATCCAACTATTTGAAGTCAGACATCTATCACTGTTATCCTCCACATTCAATACATATGACCAGCCAAAAGAATGTAAGGACACAAGAGCAGCTGTAGTATTTACATCTCTGGGCCTCTCTCTCTGTTGTGTAAGAGCAAGAAAGGTGTATGCTGCACTTCTTGCATGTGGTCGCCTGACCTCCCAGCCACCTGAACGCAATAATTCATCCTTTAATCCTTCCTCAATTTATAATGCCTCCCACACTTAGCATGTGTGTGAAATCACGCTGTGAAATCCAGGTACAGTAGAAATAAAAGAAGTTTTCCTCTAGACTTGTTTCTTACTTAATTTTTAAGGAATTCCATCAGGAACTCCTGCTGTACAAGCTACTATATAGGGGTAGCTACTTTGCAATTTCAAGCCACAGACCTTATCTACCCAGCTATAGCATCAGTCCACACTAGGAAGACTATTACCACCCAAAGGATGTATAATGAAAATATTTATAAATTATTACCTATATGATAGGTTTTGCTGGCCTGATAGTTTTTCTTGCGTTCATACACTTGAGATAAAGTTGCTGGTGAAGCCATTTGCAGCACAGAACTGGCAGGGATTCAGAGTTTGGCCCAAAAATTTCACAAAGGAAACCAAACAAATGTGCCCTCCTACTATCCTCCCATACATATGGTGACTTCTCTTTACTTGCTTCTCCTCCAAATTTTGGTCTATAGTTCTGAAACTGAGGGAAAACAAGGAAAAGAATCATGTGGCTGTGGCTGGGACATCTGCAAGTACCAAAGTCTGCAGTGACCCAAAGTGAGACTTTGCTGAGCTGAGTGCTGTGCGTTGTGGCAGCACCATGGGCTGTTGGAATGTTTCTGTGCTCACAGGACGTTTCTGTTTCACTTTCAGGCAGAATGAAGTCCTTTGGAGGGAGGTTGTTTCTCTGCGGCAGAACCACTCACAGCAACAGAAGGTGATCAACAAGGTAGTGATCATACAAACCAAAACTCACGTGGACTGCACAGTGCTTGTCCTCCTTTGATTTTTCTTGTCCCATCATCTTCTCCACACTCTGATACCACAGTATGTGTGTTTTCCTTTCTTTCTAATTCCATGATGTTCCTACGTGTCCTGTGGGCAATGGTCATTAGCAATGCATGGAGCAACTTTTGCTCTAAGATTTTCATTTCACTGCCAGGCCATGCTGTGATGTTAGAAGTCACTCTTCCATTGAGGTCTTGAGCACAGCCCTCACTGACTGCCCCGTGTGATTCCGTCCTTGTTCTGGTGGTATTGGCACTGACTGCTCTGTACAATACCATCCTTGTTCTGGTAGTCTTGATGCCTTCAGGCTTCCCAAGCCTTTCCTCCCCACACTGCTAGCACTGAAGCTGCAGCAGCAGAACTGGCTAGCCCTTTCCTCAGTGGTCACTTTCAACATTTTGACAATTTAAAGGAGCTATCTCCCTTAAACTCTAGTGTGATCTGCTCGGAAAAGGCCTCTCCAGTGGTTCCAATATGGTGCTGGTGTGACTGTGCATGTCACGTTTCTCAGTGCCCCTAGAGCCACGTTCTGACCCTCACATGGCATCAGTCATAAGACTAAATGGAAATGCACGAGGCTGTCCAACCTTCCTCCAGCTCTGAGGCCAGACCAGCTACTCTGCTTGTTGAAGAGGCATTTATGCAACTCTGTTTTGTTACATTTAGCAGTGAGTAAGAGGCAGCTGTGGTATATCATAATAATGCTCTCTTTGTTAGGAGGTCAAAGCAGAGCTTTAGCTTGAGCTGACCTGGGAAAATGTTGCTAAGTGATTCCTCTCCAAAGCCATCCTGCATCATACTTGTCAGTTTTATCAGCACTGAACTTCACAGGGCTGAAACACTCAACCAAAAGAGCAGAGACCTCCCTCCAGGATCCAAGATGTCCTCTGGGAGGTTTCTTCTTTCCTTTACAAAGACCTTATTAGAAGAGGCCAAGTCTCACTCCAGGCCTAGGAATCACACAATCATTAAGGTCATCTTAAGACCATCTAGTCCAACTGTCCACCTAGCACCAGTATTGTCCACTGCCTGTGTCCCTCAGTGCCACATCTCCATGGTTCTTGACCACCTCTGGGGATGATGACTCCCCCCAAACCTGGGCAGCCCGATCCATTGTTTGCTTGTGTACCTCCACATGCATGGTGCCCTGTTGGATCGGGCTCCTGGAGTTCTGCATGCATTGGCACGACAGCTCTGAGCACGTGCAACCTGCAGCCTTCGTGCACAGTGGACTAACGTCCCAGAGTCCTGTTTCAGGCTTCCTTCTGCAATTTGGCTCCCGTATTTCATGGCTGCTCCCGGCTTTGGGGTGGTGTCTGGAGGCAGGGATGTGTGAGATGGGAGTGAGGAGTGCTGAATCACTGCTGATTAACACCGGACTGTGATCTCTCCTGACAGCTGATTCAGTTTCTGTTTGGCCAGCTCCAATCAAGCCCTGGCAGCGCTGGGATAAAGAGGAAGCTGTAAGTACCCTGGTGTGGGGCGTGCACATAATGCTGCCCCCTCGCTAAAAGCACAAGCTCAGCTCGTGCAGGCGGGCGGTCACCGGACTGGGCACCATGGTGATGGGGAATGAATGGGCTGAACTGCCGAGTCAGACCTGCTGACATGTCCCATTCAGTGGCCTGTAGAGAAGCACTGTGTCAGCTTATGACCTCTATTTGGGAAAGATGGGAACAGTCACCAGTGGGAGAAGAAAGGGCAGGGCCCCCGTGCTGGTCCTATGGGCAACCATTTTCCCACTTGTTAATGGGAGCAGGGGTGGGCAGTTGTCATAGACCACTGCTGCAAAAAAAAAGCGAACCATTAGTGAGACTGTGCTGAAAGGGGCAGAAGAGCACAGAATGATTGGCACAGCAAATGTGTTGGCCTCTTTACAAAGAGGGATGCCACTGATACAAGCTGGCTTAGTTTGCACAGTGCTGTGCTTCTGCTTCCTTGGAAACACTAAGGTCTGTCTCCAAGGCATCTCAGTGCAATGTACATGCTGGTAGCACTGTGAATACCTGTGCATAAGGCTGCAGAGCAGAAATCCAGAATGTAAAAATGTATAATGTTGCTGTGGCATGAGGCTTTCCTCACTGCAAGTTACAGAAATCTATTAAGCTTGTAAATCATTTCAAAATTATTTGTGCAAAGACGGGTCCGGGGACTCTGCGGGGGTGTATCCTAAGCTTCAAGTTTGCCTCCTCCACAGACAGCTCTGACTGTAGGGACAGGTATTGATATCATTTCTTCCTTGTGTGGGAAAGAAGCTGTGCTCTGTATATTTCACTCTCCTCTTTCAAGTAAGATCCGTAAGACCCAGACCTTCTTTTCTCTGCATGGCTGCTAAAGGCCCTTGTTAATGGTGATGTCCTCCGAGACCACTGCTCCCCTTTCTGCTCTGTAACGCTGAACACAGGCGTACATTACAGCTGAGGGAAAAAAGAGCAGCCGGGAAACCAACCCTTGGCTGAAAGCTGTTGCTTGTATGAGCAGCCAGGGATCGGCTGGTTGGTACATACTGGGACAACAAACCTCTTGTTTCTCTTCCAGGCCTCTGATGCTTGACAATGGGTTATCAGCTCCACAGGTGTCCAAGTTCAGCCGGCATTTGTCTGCAGACGCCCTCCATGATGCCTATTTCATACAGTCGGTGGGTGTACTTCGGGGGGTTTCTTTGGCCATGGGGGGAGGAATGTCTGAAGCAATAGTATGGTTGCTAGAGTAAGGAGCTTGGCAAGAGTGTGGCAGTGAAGAAGAGAAGAGGTTTGCAAAGCAGAGCGGCATTCATTAGGTCCTTGCTTGGGCAGGAATTCTGGAAGATGAAGCTGGATAAAACCAGCAGGCTGCCCTTCTCCTTCTTGGGCCCATGGAGAACTAGCTGACTTACTGCTGCTCTTTACTGCCTCAGAAAGAGAAATCTGTTTTCCTTTTGCTTTCCCCTTAGCCATCGACAGAACCTGCCTCGTGTTTGCACAGCCCTGCGGTGGCTGCAGGACCCATCATATCCGACGTTACTGAAGCATCACCATCCAGCGTAATAAATCTGCAGTCCCCTCCTGATAATGACAGGTAAACATGTTTGTGTGTAAAACCAAAGAGAATGGGGCATACTGGGGCTTGTTGAGAAAGTTTTCTTTTAGCTTTGACAAGGAAGAAACCAAATCAAACTGCACATCTTTCTGCTAATGAGAACAGAAGGGTTGCATCATGACTTCCGACGTTTGACATCTTTTCTGTGAAGAGTTCCCAGCAACTTAAGAATTGAATGCAGGGGCATTTTAGTGCTTATCTCTTCCTGTCGCAGACGTGCAGTGTATTTGGGGCTGGTATCAGAACAGCTACACAACGATGTCAGTGGAAACTAAGCAGGCTGGTGAGTCGTGGAAACAGTTTCTCAGGCTTGTAGGCAAGAAACTGACCCTAGGAACTGCCTGTAAATCCACCTAATAATTGAGAACATCCCCATTAAAGTAGCTAGAAGCATTTAACCAGCTCCAGATAAAAAAAACTGTGTGCTGAAAGGCCTTTCTGAAGCAGAAGGATCTCAGCTAATTTCTGAGTGCCATCTGGCGGCCTCTGATCCACGCTGGGTCCGTGCGGCTCCTCAGGAGCGTGATGCTGCAGCAGCAACGTGAGCTTCCACCACAAGAAGAAAAGATGATCTAAAAACAAATGCTGGGGAAGGCTGTATAGTGTCACATACCATCCCATACGTGGGACTTGTTCGTGCACTGTCTCGCAGTGGAGCTGGTCTGTCAAGGATGTAAAATAAGATGGTTTGGTGCGGTTTCCCATGCCCTGTGCCTGTTGGTCTGTGTGCCATTGGCTGCAGCTGCTCAGCTTCACAGGGAGGTGGATAGTTTTCTGTTAGTGGCACAGAGTAAGTTTTGATGTGGGAAGTTGTAATATAAAGTTTGAGCCTCCAGTGTCATATGTCTGGTAGGAATAGCACGGAGTGCTCCCACTGCAAAAAGGCAAACCTCTGCTTCCAAAAAAGTAACCATCTGGCTGGGGCTGTCAGACCCCAGTAGCTTCTCTTCCAAATCCTGACTGGCCACAAGGTCCTGACCTGTGTCACTGAGATTTCTGGGTATCTCACTGGTCCAACGCTGGCTCCACATGGTGAGATCTCACCGATCCCATTCCTATTTCCAGGGTGGAGACTTCTCCTTATCTGTAGTCCCTCTCTAGCTAGTGCCTGCTTACCTGTATCGAGTCCAATACTCATCTGAAGAGTAATGAACATGTGAAAGTGTGTTTTCTGTATTTGCAAGACAATCTACTGGGGTAAATTCATTATAACCACAGCCGATGTAGTGACTGAAGACATTCCAGCTGAGAATGTTTCTGATCATAGAATCACAAAATCATAGAATCACAAAATCATAGAATCACCACGGCTGGAAAAAACCTTCAAGATCATCCAGCCCAACCGCCCACCTCCCAACAATATTTCTCACACCTCCAGGGACGATGACTCCATCAGCACCCTGAGCAGCTCATTCCAGCCTCTTTACAGCCCTTCTGTGTAGAAAGACCCCTTACTACATAGCACTTCCCAGATATTAGCAGCTCCTGCTGCCCTTCCCAGTGGCGTGGAGCAGTGTGCATGGAGTAAGTGTTGTCTCCGCTGCAGGGAGAAGTGCCTCATGCTGATCAAGGAGGAGCCAGCAAGCCCCGGGGTGAAGGCCACCGCTGAACCCGACATCCCACTGTCTGGCTGCCGGGCCTGCCCTGAGCCCCCCGTGCTTCCAGTTGCCATGGTGCAGTCTGTCCTGGAGGGCAAAGGGAGCTGTGGGGTGGCCCCCCCAGGAACCTCACAGCCCCCTGAGAGAAGAGGCAGGAGGGCACTGCTGGACAGGTGAGGAGAGCTGCAGCCCCGTGTTCCACAGATCTTCCCATTATTGGGGGAAAGGGAGGCTGACTTTAATCACCCTGTGCAGCTGGTGAGCTCTGTCCTGCACCCAGGAGAGTCCTCTCACTTGTTGACAGTCATGGCCCTTCATGCTCTGTTGGGGCATATTTCTGGGATTAATGCAGCTGAAATTACATGACTTGAGGATGACAGTGGGCTCTTGAACGTCTGAGATCCCCAAGTTCAACCCAGCCCATCTCCACCATGCCCACTAGCCATGTCCCATGGCTCAGTTCAGCTGGTTGCCAGCTCACACCCCCAGATCCTTTCCCTCTGTGCAGCTTTCCAGCTGCTCTGCCCCAGCCCTGTAGCAATGCATGGGGATGTTGTGACCAACATGCAGAACCCACCACTTGGTCTTGTTGAACCTCATCCAATTGGCTCAACCAATTTCTTCCTCCCAACTTGATGTCATCTGCAAACTTACCGAGGGTACACTGCATCCCCTCATCCAGATCATCAATAAAGATATTGAACAGGGCCAGCCCCAGCACCAACCCCTGGGGAACACCTCTCATGACTGATTGCTGGCTGTATTGAACTCCATTAAAAGATATGAAGGTCACTTAGCTCTGCTTTGTATCCGTGCGAGCCTCATCTATGGCAATGTTTTCCCTCATCTTTCCTCAGAACAGCTATTTCAGACCCACTGGAGGGCCCCGACTGGAGCCTGGAGGGGCTGCAGCTGCTGCTGAGGAGCCAGCAGTATGGCCTGGAGTCTGCAGGCCTCCTGGATGTGAGTGCAGCCCTGGGCAGTAGTGAGGGACCTGGTGGGGCTGTGGGATGGACAGGGCTGTGGGATGGGTGGAGTGTGAGATGGGTAGGCTGCGTGCTTGTTCTCAAGTAGCCCTCTGCCACTGGCTCTGCTTGTTTCTGTTTCCTACGTCTCGTTAAGAGGTGTTTTCCTGTTACTGACACACTTTCCTCTGTCAGTGCAACTGAGTGAGAATGAATCATAGAACTGTAACCCAGATCACAACTCTCTTCCCCACTTGCTCAATTTCTGCAAAATTGATGTGAGTTCCATGCCCTCACGGTGTATTTTTCCAAACAGGTCTTCAATCCCAACTTACCAATGAGTGAGTGCAATTTGGCTGAAATGGAAGCCGGTCTGTCCCCGGTAAGAGATGGGTTTCTGAGATAACACCATTGTAAACATGCGGCAGAATTTCCTGTAAGCAGAGCTTGGACCTAGCTAAGGAAATGCTATGGTGTAGCCAGAGCAGAGAGTATGGTAATGCACACACATGGAAGAAATGAGGAGAAATCCAGTCTGGTGTTATTTGTTGGGAATTGATGTCGATGCAGACATTCCTAAAGTGAATATGGTGATTAAAAGTGAAGGAGATGTGAGGTTCCCAACTATTTTTCTGCCCTCCATGACTGGGGGTGGTTTCTCAGAGCCCCCCCTGCCAGTCAGGTGGGATAAAGACTGAGTGTTTCTGCCATGTCTACAGACATGCAAAGTGCAGTCTGTTCTAATGAAATGCCAGAAGTCTCTAAACCTCCTTCATGAGATCACTTGCCTTTGTAGGTTTGGGTTTATTAATTGGGAATTTACTAGGTCATCCCATTTCCTGAGGGCCTCTGCAGAGACAGGTAGTATTTGCAAGTCCTGGCAGCAAGGGGAGGTTTCTTAAAATGGATTGCTGAGAGGAAGCCGCAGTACTCAGTGCTTCTCTTCTCATGTCCACTGAATTTTGCAGCACCTAAGGGTGCAGCTCACCCTCAGCCTTGTGAGTCCTGCAGAAACTGTGAGTAATGTCTGCAGCACGTTGCACCTAGAAGCATAGTACTGAACTGCTGAAAGCTGGTTTTACGTAAAGATAACCACGAGCAAATGGAAAGAAAAACACTTTCTGTGTTTGTTGCTGGCTGCAGAGGATGGTGGGTTTGCTTGGTGCAGCCACAGCAGCTCCAGCCTGGCCTCCACGTATGACATGAGCTTCAGTGCTAGTGGGGAATTGCATCTCTATCAGCAGATGAGTTTGGAAGCAGGGTGGGATGCACAACACACATTGCTGGTGGATGGTACACGGAATCAGTAAAGCGCTGATTCTCAGAAGTGGCCTGGTTCTAACAAGCTGCCCTGTCTTTGTATAACTGTACATCGTAGTTTGTATTTTTGCATCAAGATGCAGCGGCTCACGGTGGATCTGGAGAAGAATGCAACTGAGCTGAACTCAAAAGTGTTCAACCCATCGTTCAGCAATGCCTGCCCAGGTAGGAGCACTGGCGACTCTTGCAGACTTGGGGATGGGGTTGTAATTAAGATGTTCTCTCATCAGCAGCTGGAGGCAGAGCCCAGCACTAACCATTTGCCACCCGGAGGCTCGTTTCACATTCATGATTGCCATCAGCAACAACTACTGAGTTAGTTACTGAGAAGAGGCAAAAATATGGGAAATAAATTGAGATTAAATGTAACCAAATGACCTCTGTCCCTGCTTGGGTCCACATCAAATCTGCATTAATTCTGTTTTCTCTGCCTGTTCCTTACCACCTAGGAGCAATGTGGCAATCTAAGTGAACTGTCAGGGTGGAAAGAGTTGCATGGGCCTTGTGTTTCCTCTGGCTTCTGCTCCAGGGACAATCCCATAGCTGCCAGCAGCATCTCTCTTTTCCACCAGACTTTTTTTTTTACCACTCCTCATGGGAAATGTTCAGCTGAATATCCCATCCCCCTTAGCGATTCTGAAAAAATGTGTCACTGACTTTTGGTATGAATCCAGAAGTGTTTTCTTGGCCATGGAATAGTGATATGTTATGATTTTCATGCGTATTTGTCTGGGCTAGATCTGTTAGCTTTGTTCACGTGCCATTCCCACCTGCTCCCAACTTCTGCAGGGTTTTGATGTGTAGTTCATGGACTTCCAGCCTCCACCTTAAGCCCAGCATCTTACGTGAACAACAAAGGTATTAATGCCCAGAAACACTGCAGAGAGTTATTCAGCAGACTGGGGCTGAACTACACAAGGGGAGCATCTGCTGTCTGCAAAACCTTTCTTGTCCACATGGGGTGTGATGCTGGAATAACAAGGCAATTGGTGGAGGTCTCCTATTACAAAAACAAGGAAACCAGACAGTTCTAGAGTGAAAGAGAAGTGTCTCTTACTCACTTCTCAATGTCTCCTGTAAGGCATCTCAGTATTTAGGCAGGACCCAGCTAGGCCACCTGGAAAGAATTTCACAGATTTTAATGGGCTTTTGGCTGAACCCCTGGACTCAAGCATTTCCGAGCACTTTTTGCCTTGATCAAGGTCCTTCCCCTCCTAGTGCAGCAGGAATTTGCCCCTTTTCAATGCTGCTTCCATAAATGCTGTAACATGTCTTCCAGGGACTGAGTTTTCTATTGTCTGTTTGCTTTTCTAGGGAAAGATGTCCTTCTTGAAAGCTCCCAGCAGTTCCTCACTGACCGGCAGTCAGTCTTTGGAAACGACATCATCAGCTTACATGAAAGTTCATCGCTGTATATTCCATCTGAAAACATGGCTTCCTATCTGTCCTCCGTGGGTGTCCAAGGGGATAT
>JAOWBP010050538.1:0-19000 GCA_028571105.1 Tragopan temminckii
GAAAAGAAAAGAAAAGAAAAGAAAAGAAAAGAAAAGAAAAGAAAAGAAAAGAAAAGAAAAGAAAAGAAAAGGAGAAGTATTCTTTATTCACAAAGGGACAAAGGCTATTGCCACAGATATTGATAATATCCATCTAATTTCATTAGAAGTTCTGTACTTGGGCACTGAAAGGTAGAAGAAACACTCTTCATTATTAATATGGACAGGAATAAAACTGGTAGAGTCACTACCAAGGCAAACATATGAAAATTTTCCTTGTAATTCCCCATTATAGTCCCTTAGCTCTTCTAGCAGGAGAGAAAACATGGAGAGCCTTGAAGTATGTGTCCTTTCCCGAAAACAAAGGAGGGTTTTCTGAAAGATGACTGGTATTTTTCTTACCTTCCTTAGTTAAATCTAAAAAGAGTTGCTTGGCATACAAATAAATAAAACAATTGCCCATAGCTTACAACCTTTGAAAAGAATGAAATAGAGCTTGTTGAAAATTGAACTTTTCATTCAAAATTCCTTCGTATTTTAAATGATGAGGAGAAAAATGAAAATGTCCTCTTCTTTCAGGAAAGTTGGAGCTCCAAGCAGGAGCTGACATCCCCAGAGGCATGCTGGTGGGATTCTGAGAAGACAGACTGGCAGAAGAGCCAGCGAGACTGACTTACCATGTGTGAATAAACTCAGTGAGTTCACGAAAAAGTTTGATTTCACCCAGCCAACTTTTCCCCATAGCAGAGTGCTGAGTTTGAACATTTGGGTCTAATTTTTGAACCACTCTTGCTTCCCAAGTAACCATTTCTACATTGTTTCGTACCTCCATTTTGCATGGTCCCTACAGGACGTAAAGTAAATGGGGCTGATAAATGCAACTCTATATGTTAGCAATATCTTTTAATAGCACAGAACAGTTCAGGTGTGGTTTCAGGGGATGTGAAGTAGTCATTTTGGTGGCAGATAACATTAAAAATATTACGACACATATCTACTCAATGCAGTGCATCTTCGCTGGAATTGTAACACAAAGGGTACATGTCTGTGTGTACGTGTACACACAGATTCAGGTTGTTTGCGTGTAAACAGAGTGGTGGCTGCTGCCATAAAAATCCCATATTCTTTTAAAGCTTTTAGCATCTTTCATCACACCTATCACATAACTCTCCCTCATAGTAACCTGCTGACCTCTGCATACACATGAGAGTTAACCTGCTTCTTTATCACCGCATGTGGTGATCGTTCGTCCCTTTAGGACTGCTCTGTCAGGCACAGATGAAGATTGCATGCTATGGACTAAGCCTCAGTAAACCTAAAGGCATTGGTGAGCCAGTGGTGTTACCAGAGAGACCCTTGAAACCTGCAGTCAGGTCTGCTGAGCCAGTCTTTTTCAGCCACTGCTCACTGTGGCTTATGGTTATTCACCATCTAGGCCTATTCAGCAACAGAACTAAAACACAGAGGCAGTAAATCCCATTGCAATCTCCTCCATATATGACACACTTTATTGTAACAGAATAAGGGGTTCAGCTCTGTTGGACCAAATCAAGTTGCCCTGTGTTAAGTATCCCATTTTAGATTCAAATCCCTGCTAAACCCTCTGATTATGCTTGTGGTTAACATTATTTTTATATCTGTCTTCAGAAATGAAAGACAGAAGCAGCTCACACATAGCAGCAACAGCATCAGCAGCTTTTAAAGGCTGACTCCATAGATTAAAGGGTGATACACTGAGCACCACCACCCCAGTGTCTACTGATTAGGTCGGGAGAAAGGCTGAGTGACAAACATGTTTCCAATCTGCCTAGCCCATGCAGCGAAATGGAGCAATCTGGACTGAAAAGGGATTTAGACTTTTGTTGTGCGCAAGGGGGGGAAAAAGCTGATTAAAATCCATCAACAATGCTCTCCCTCTTGGTGATCTCAGAGATAAGGAACAGAGTCTGGACACAGTTCATATCCTACCTCTCACCAGGCCCCACACTTCCACTCAAAAGACAAAAGCTAGCAGATGAGGGCAAATGATGCTGTCTTGCTATTGAGCAGCCTGTTCACTTAAAAACATGTTGAACAATGTGTCAAGCCTGCCTGGGGCATTTGATCTGGCAATTTTTAAAGTGAGAGTGAATCCTCAGCCCATTACATGGCACTGTGTGTATGTAGCACTGCATGTGTAAAAAGGATCTCTATAGACAGATAGAAAGGTCTTGCTCCGACTTGTTTACAGTCTACACCACAAAGACATTTCACCAGAGAATAACAGCAGCCCACAGCCGTTGTGCGGGGTAGGCAAAGGTAGAAGTGGGGCACAGAAAGAAGAGACGTGGCAAAAAAAAAAACAAAGGAGAAGGAAGTAAGATTTCTTAGAGAGGGTTATTAGATCCCCTTACAAAGAAAGCAGATCACATGGTTTCCTTTATTCTGGTTATTTAATATATGCCATCCTGTGCATTTCAGTGTGACTGCCATAAGGAGAGAGCCATTACATTATCTCTTGTCGGAAGGACTGAGAATGAGGTGATAACCCATTTTTCTGAAACCTCGCAGCCCCTTGGAAAAAAAAAAAAATTGCCTCTTTTCGTCAGAAAGAGCAGAAAAGGTTAAAAATACAATTCTAGTTGCCCATAAGCAAATCTGCTCTTTGCTTATTTTTAATCGCATTCATTTTTTCAAATAAAAGCAAATGAAGGAACGGATGCACGTGTGGAAAATCAACCCGTACAGAAGACAGATGCTTGTTTTCTTGTGGCAGAAATGCAGATGATGCCCTATGACAGTTGTGAAGAACACCAACAAAATGGTTGCTGGAAAATAGCAGCAATCACCTCTGTTACTCTACAGATGCCCCTTGCGATAGGCATTAGTACAGAGCTTTCTCCTTCACAATTATTAAAACAGACTTCTGCAAGCCTTTATTGCTGCCATATTTGGAGAGCAGTATTCAGATGCAGATTGCCTTAAATCCCATCAACCCATTCAAGCGTTTGTACGCAAGTGTGCCTGTTTCTGTGTGTATGTGTGCATGTGTTTAGATGCATTTATCCATATATATACAACACTTACTCTGTGTACACCTTCTCTCCATCCTCTCGCTCAGAGAGAAAGAGCTAAATTGTCAAAGACGAGAATGTATATTTTCCAGGCTACTTTGTCAGATGTTCGTGTGTGTGTCTTATAAATATTTCATACCAAATATTTAACATTATTCCTTCCCCAATCGGATCAGCTTTGAAATGCTCCTCAAAGTGAATTCTCCCCTAACAATGGCTTGACGCAAAAGCCTTTTTTCTCTCTTAAGAAGAGGAGGCTGCACATGGTCTGCTACCATAGCAGCATGAATAGTTCTTATTTAATGGAAAATAAAAGATACTTTACATTAATTCAGTGGGGGATGGAAGGCTGGGCACATGCGTACCTTGTGCTTCAAACATGGAGGAGCATCATACCTTGACCTCCCCTCCTCTGGTCCCATGATTATTACCCAGCTTGCATTAGAACCGTAATGGGAAGTGACAAGTTTATGTAAATGATCCACACAAGGATTTTGCTCTTGTAAAACAGAGCAGTTACTCTGGGCTTTCTAATTATTTCATGCCTTGTGGTTCTGTGACGGGGCAGAGATGACTATTACTTGAAAAGTATATTGTGATTGACAAGCCACTGTCCCCCTGGAACTCATTAAGGCCTGTGCTTTGCAAGAGGGGGTAGAAAACTCTACCAGGCACACCACATGCACTCAGGCGCACGCACACATGCTTGCCCTAGTGCCAGTTGTTCTTTCAGATCATTTGTTGGGATTTTTACACTACTAGAGAAAAGCATAATCTGCACGTATCTCAAAAAAGTTCCACGTCCTGGCTACAAACTGACCGATTATCATTTGCTTTTCTATTATTAACTTAAAATCTAAGATTAACAGCAACGTATCTGTCAAACATACAAAGGTCTTTGGATTTTACTTACTGGATGGAAAAAGATCTTTCATATCACAATGTTTGACAGAACGGGGAGCAGAGAAGGGCTTGGATAAGAAAAGAGGGCTACAATAAAAGCTGCCACTCGTTCATTTCTCCTGCAATGCGATTTGTGCAAGTGCCTTCCAGTACATATGGAGGGCCATCCTGCTGCCTCTGCATGACATGTTTGCCTTTCTTTCTTAATTGATTTTTCTGGCCTTCAAACTTGCAAACAAAATGACAATTTGTTTGGTGAAAGTAGAGCTCCTGTCTTTTGAAACATATACCACACTCCAACCATGAAGAGAGGAAAAATCCTATTCAGCAGCTGCATTAATGCTTTCCATTGTAGAAGTGGTTTTGAATTCTGCTGCCGCTTTTGGATGTAACACAGTTTAGCATAAAATCAATTCACTGTTTACTCCATAGCGGTTGGATCTTATGGGCCTGCAGCATTTCTTACTTTCAGTTACTTTTTATTTGTGATTGAGAAACTCTGGAAAAAAACTTCAGAAAAGCACTTGGCCCACTTGAATTCTTCCATTAGAGAGCACTGGCACTCTGCATATATCTAGCTTTCTCAGTCTTGGCTCAAACAGAATTAAATAAATAAACAAAACAAAAACAACATACACTAAAACCTCACCTCTTTTTGGCTTTACTGTCTCAATTTGACCAGGCATTGAGTACTCAATTTATGATGTTTCCAGCAACCCTTTTGGCTATGTCTGCAGAGGCAATTTATGTTTTTACTGTTCTGTTTCATAACAGTACTACATTGAAGTAACAGCAGCCCATCATCTATGTATAATACCGTTGTTATACCTAATTTGTCAGATTTCTCTCCAAAACATCTGGAACATGGATATTCAATTGGGAAAAAAAAAAAAGAAAAAAAAAGAAATACCTGACTCATAAAGCTGTATATCATCAATAATCAATTAGCATAGGGATAGAAATACAAGAAAAGAGAAGAATAAAAGAACAAAAACAGAAAGAAAAAAAGAATGGATGGCATAGAAAAGTTTCTGAAGTGAATTACATTTTAGAACAATGAAAAATGAATGCATCAGGGTCTAGGGTGGACTATCAAACACACTGAGCACTGGTTTAATTTGTCTCCTTTGAGGTGGCTCCTATATTATGAGTCTCATAAGGGCAGACATAGATCAGTGCAAGGATAGTCAAGCTTTGCCTTCTGCGATACGTGTAGCTTGCAAATTCAAGTGCACTCTCAGGTTGACGATGAGTCATATGGCCAGGAACAAAGCTAAGCAATCATGTAACTACAGTGCCAATTCAAATCTGCGGCTGTAGAAGGAAGTGGATGAGCAGGGAGGGCAGAGGCCACTATTGCTGACTTTCTCTAGTGTGTGGTTTTACAATCTTCATCCCTGTTTTTGTGGTGAGAGGCCACAGTCATTCCCTGGTTGAACTGCGCCCACTGCTTCTACCGTACTGTCTCTCCAAGATATGATTCTGATGGCTTTCAGCCACTTAAGTTATTTGACAACGAGCTCATTGGAGAGGAAGTTGCTTACCCTTGTCCAGTGTGCTCACCTGGTGTGTATCTCAGTTGAGACAGACTTCTTGCAAGTGGCAGGAAGAACCTCATATGACAAATATTATCTGATTTTGGAGCCAACAGCAAAAATAAGAGTTTTACATACAAGCTTATCAAGTGCAAACCAAAAGACTCTTTTTCTGTAAAGCAGAACTGTCAACTAGCAATTTACCACCAGCACTGTACTTTTCTACTAAGCAAGTTTTATCTTATCTCTGCTCAACCCATTTAAGTTAACACTCTAGCAATAGCTCGTGCTCTCCTTGAGCGTCCTTCAGAGGCAGCAGTGGAGAGTTACTGTTGTTTTTCTTTCATTGAAATAGTTCTATAGCAGCTGAGAATCTATTGCTCATGGCTACAGGTAAGCTTTCTGCTATGATTCCCATTCACAATTAGATTACAGATCAGTTTTTAAATACCTATTCTGAGAACCAAACTGAAAACACTGGCACTATGAGAAGGCAGAGGACTCCATGAAACTGAATCTTCTGCGAGTTTGGACCCTTATTTCTTCAGGGGTTAAGCAGATGCTTTTTCAGTGTCTGCTGTGTCAGTTACTGTCAAAAAGTTAATGAATAGAAAAGAGCTTAGCTACGACTAGTAGAGACAAAGCTCAACCAAATTCACCTCGTGACTTAAAAAGAATGGGTCAGTTACACTGGAATGATGTTTAGCATTGAAAAGGGCTGGTCAAAATCTATCACACATTCAGTTATAGTCATATTCAGAGTGCCTTTATTTTAACAGTCCCGTTGCTCTAACGAAGTGTCATTATCATTTTGAGGAATGCAAGTTGTGGTCATGTATTTGAAGACCAAGCTCTCACAACTCATTTTCACGAACACATAGCATCAACAACAGACAGTAAGTCTGTAAAAAGCACAACAGAGAAGAAACTAACAGTATATGAAAAAAAAAAAAAAAAAAAAAACCTGAAATGTTTGGTTGCAAGGAAGTTGAGCCATCTTCTTCTATGCTGGCAAAAATCAGGCCTATTACGTTACACAGTAGATCTGTTGTCAGTGAAAGTCGTGGTTTAAATGCCTACAGTCTATATTTCACTGAGTCTATAAGATTATCTCTGGAAAAAGTTAAGATGTCATAGTTCATAAGAACACTAGCTCAAATATTTATGTAAACTGTGCTTTTAAAATCATCTCAGCTAAAATTCAAGCTAACATACTTCTGGCACGTTTATCTAGTCACAGTGGAAGTGTCTGACCTTTACATTGCTTTATGTGGGCAAAACAAACTACTGTTAATGACATTTTTTAAGTTAAGTGTTTCTTATTTTGGAAGAGAGTGAGTCATATTGTGGAAGTCGCATAATATTTCTCATATCAGAGATATTTCTCATATCTCAGAATGGTCAAGCCCAAAATACTGCTTTTCACTAGGAAAAAGAAGTATATATATATTAAATTTACGTGTAGGGGCAAGTATAAGTCCATATTATTTTATCATTTATACATATAAAACTATACAACTATAAAGCATACAGGTATTTAAGGTCTTTAGCCTTGGCTACTTCAAGTTATGTAACTTTGGATGATGCTTCACAGACTGCAGAGCTCATAAATTTTATTTTTCTTCTTTTTTTTTTATTTTAATTTAAGCAAACTGAAGGACTTCTCATGCAGAGAAAATGTAATACTCTCAAGCGTCTAAAACCAGGATCAAAACCTCTCTAAAGCACCTCTACTTGCATTTTTCTTCATGTGCTCTTTCTGGTTATTGACTTCCAGAAACAAGAGCCTCACCACAAGCAAAATAGCTGCAGTGAGCAAAGCAAAACTTGATTTCAGGGCAGGAGGGCTCCCCACTCCAAATATCACAGAGATCCTGACATGGCTGCAAGTCTGAGGTGGTCATCAGAGTCTCTGTTTCTTGGAGAGAAAAGTTGAACAATTGAGAGCACAACCCAGCCACGTAGCAACACCAGCGGACGCAGCCACAAGAAGAGTTTTCAACTTGTACAATCCATTTAGTTTGATTACATTCTAACACCAGAAGCCATAGCTAAATACATTGATAATCTAAATCCCATCTCCGTGAGGCAAGACAAATTCTGTCTATTTACTGAAGTTTAGACTTGTGCGATGCAAAACACAACCACATCCTGAAAGTCTCAGTAAAGAACAGTTACTAAACACCAGTCCTAAGCCCTCAGGAACTCAAGAGTCCGTACTATTTTGTCAAGGAAGAAAAATCATGCAAAGCTTCAAATGTTGCTGCATTTAAATCATTTGGATCTGAAACCTATGACTGTTCTTTTTGACTGCATTTCTGGTCTTTACCTTGCCCTCATCCTGCTGTGAAACATGTAATGATTGCACAGCAGATGACTTTTTCTTTCTTTCTCTCTTTTTTTTTTAAGAACGTGACATGGTCATTATTTATGTGGCCTGGTATTAGTCTGTTTTTCTTTTCATCTTTATCAGACATCTATATCTCTCTCAGAGGTCTTGTTTACATAAAACAGTGCACTTGGATGCATGGTGCTTAATGAGTTTCTGTATAACCAGAACAGAGTGAGCAAAGTACACTACTCTTTCTAATTATGAATCATTTGACTGCATTAAGAGAAAGAAAACTTCAGCAAATTGTGCCAGAAAGCTTCTATTTATTTTTGTTTTTAATTTATTGCTATAAAGAACAACCATAAATCATGAGTTAGGACAGTGTTGCTTTGGCTCCAAGCAGAAGCAGTAGGAAGAGAAAAAAAACAGCTGTGCTCATATTTCATGCTCCAGGATCAGTGAGTGGTTCCTTCCTACATCTAGAAAGCTCAGCCAAGAATGGTGTAACAAAGTCAGTTAAGCTCTGGCCTGGGTGGGTCAGTCTAAACCGGAGTTTCTAAGAGCTCCATTTTCCCTCAGATGCCAACAAGCTTTCAGTGCATGCAGTCCTTCAGATACCAGCAGCAGCACTCAGAGAATCCTTTACATTTCAATGGCTGTGGGCATTTTATTGGAAACCCTAAAACCTGATGGTTTGGCATAGTTGAGACAAGTTCACTTAATCACCTGCACCAGTGTAGGGAGATGTAGCACTGTAAGCTGGTTGTCCTTAGCACAACATTCTCAAAAGCCTATGTTGGAAAACATGACAGCCCCTTTTCTCTAAATTTTACCAGTTTAGTTATTTATAGCTGACTTCTGCCCACAAGCAAGGCAAACAATTCAAATTGATGTTGCTGCCTGTTCCTGTGGGTGAATGCTGAGTCCAACCACAGGCTGCCTTGTGCAGACTCCCACTAAGCCCCAGTACAGAAGCACGCCTGAGGCCCAAGGGGCAGAACCAAGACCCCACAGTAAATGGCTCAGGCCTACTCAGGGCCAGCTCACCAGCAAACAAAGCATTACCTTTCCAGTGAGAGTCATAGAGGAAAGAAAAAAATTAGCACCTCCCATCAGGAATTTCTAGAGTGAGTGAGATTTAAGAGCAAATAAGAATAGAAATACCATTCAGCAAAAAATAAAAAAACAACTTGCCTGAACCAGAAAATGAGAAAATACCAGAGTATTATACTGATAATTTAAAATGACTGCTAGGTAACATATTCCTTCCTCCAGTGAAATTTCCTCTTAAAACTGCAACCTGTAATTGATCTTACAGCTAGATAAACCACGCTGGCTTCCCATTTCGCTTGTGGAACATTAAATCTTCATCCTGAGGTCAGACTGATGGTAATATGACAAGCCACACCAAGCATAATCACCCTGGAATAAAAGACATCAGAAAAACTATGGGATACAGTAGAGAAAGAGTTAACCCAGTCATTTGTTACAGAAAGAAAATGCTGAGTATTTTAGGAGATCTCCTTGGCTCTGCTTATAGGTATAACTTGGCCAGGACACTGGTGATCCCAGGCTGGGGAGATATCTTTTAGTGCTAATTACTCTGGGTTTTGTCTACATGCATCATCTTTTTAGATTAGGAAAGGTCACTTTTTTTTATTTAACTACATCCAACTTTTTTCTCTGGATAAAAACTAATACTATGCAAGCATGCAGGATTACAAGACATAATACACACTTGATAAAATAGAAACAGAGAGATAGAAACAATTCCAGATAGTCACAAAACAACATTAAAACAGGACTCTGTGTGTGCTTTTAAGACTGATCTTGCCTCATAACTAACAGTGTCAGCACAGTGTAGATAATTCTTGGCATTCTTACTGAGTGAAGAACATAATACCAGCAATTTCCACAAGAAATGCCACTTAGAGGGGTTGGAGTTCTTAAGTACATTAGTTCAAAAGTGTGGGAAAACAAAAGCCTGTAACTGCTACAGAAAATCTGAGCTGCTGTTAGGAATAAGGTAAAGAGAAGCAAAAGTCTCAGGAAAAGAAAGTTAAGTCCTTCAAAAGTCAAAAGATTTTCAGAAACCTGAAGCTAAGAAAGAAACATAAATAATAGTAAACCATCAAAAAAATAACTTCTAACCTACAAAATGACTTCTTTATATGTTTTTTGGATATCGGGGGAAGTTCTTTACAGAGAGAGTGGGGAGGTGCTGGAACAGGCTGCCCAGAGAGGTTGTGAATGCCCCATCCCTGGACCAGGTTGGATGGGGCCCTGGGCAACCTGATCTAGTACCCTGGGCAACCAGATCTGGAGGTTGGTGGCTCTGCCTGTGGCAGGGTGGTCAGCACTTGATGATCCTTGGGTTAACTTCCAACCCAAGTCATTCTATGAGTCCACGATAAATGGAGAAAGACAATACAGGTTTCTTCTTTTATTTAGATTATGATTGAATTCAAAAGCATGTTGGGTGTTTCATTTGTTCATCTTGGATATAGATGCTCCTGAGCAGTATATTGTTCTATTTCAATGAAGTAAAAGAATCCCGGGCTTTCCAGCCAAACAGTAAATTTATTTCTGCAACACAGTCTGATTGTTATGGAATCACTGCTACAGGCTTCAAGCAACATCTTTGTTAAGACTGTTTCCTATAGCTTCATAACCCACAATGCTTTTCCACAAAATAACATACTAATCACTGCCCTACTTTAAAAATGCGAAACGTTTTTGACATGCTGCATAATACTACTTCCCAAACAGCCCATAAACCTGTCTAGTAGATTCCTCCTCCATTTCCTTGCTTGCTGTTATCTTTCTCAGCATCTTGTCTTGTAGAGCTCAATTTAGACTGCAATGTCTTTGGGCTGGAGGCCATGTAAATCACCTATGGCTCCACACAAATATTAAGTAACAGCAGAGCCTCACTTTGGAGCCATAAAATGCTTTCCAGACTCAAAGTCCTAGAAGTCATCTCAGATTTTCAGGCATTCCTAGGTGGATGACTGAAGTAGAGCACTCTGCAGTCAATTAAATAAGGGAGAAGTGAAGGTGAGGGAAAAGGGAAATCGTTCCAGAGTCCTCGTGAGTATTTTTGCTCCATTGCACAAGTCTTCAAGCTACAAATTTAGATATTCATGTGATCAGGAACCTATCAGTAACTCAGTTCACAACTTCTTTAAATGAAGACTTTAAATCCTGACTCTATTGAAGTCAAAGATAATTTTGAACTATCAGACAGACTTTGTGTCTCAGTGATGTGGTACTCACAAATATTTACAATCAGGGTCTTCTCTACCATCAAAACTACTAATGCTTATGCATTGAACTTGGTATCCTTTTCACAGTTGCCTTCCTTTACATCATTAGGATCCATACAAAGTTCTCATTTATCTGATAAAATTATACATTAGAAGTAGAAGAAAAGAAGTAGAAGAAGAAGGAATGTTACTGGCTTCTTCTAAAGGCTGTGGCAGAAAAAAGCAGCCCGAAGCATGGAGTGTGTAATTCAAGTAATGATAGAAGAGATCTTAAGGAGAAAGGAAATTACTTAAGCCTCCACATTACCATGTGATATCTCAGTGCCCAATCACTTGAAAAAAGATACAGGTAAACAGGAAAAGAGAAAAGATTATTCCATCTTAAGCAAAATGTGTCTGGGAAAAAAAATGCTCTTGGTCAACTAACCACCTCTTTTAACCGAAAGTCAAGATAAACTTGCTGTAGAAACTCCAGAGGGCATAAGAGCCATAAATGAAATCACAGAAGTTAGTTTTCAGGCAGACTTGTGCTGCAGTGTGTTTCCCTTTGATCAGCTTTATCCAAAAAAATTTTCCTGGCACGAAACAAAGAAGGCATTCAGGGACGTGTCTCACTGGTCCAGGTCAGTGTACAGTTGTTGCCTGCAGTTGTGGCATGCACCAAAGAATCATAGAATCACAAGGTTGGAAAGGACCTACAAGATCATCTAGTCCAACCATCCTCCCATTACCATTGCTACCACAAGCTATTAAACCGTATCTCATAGCTCCTCATCCAGACACCTCTTGATACTGCCAGGAACGGCAACTCCGTCTCCCTGAGCAGGCCAATCCAGCACCTGACCACTCTCTGAGAAAAAAGGTTTTTCCTTGTGTCTAATCTAAATCTCTGGCACAACTTGTGGACATTTCCTTGGGTCCTGTGTGTTGCCTGGGAGAAGAGGCCAAACCCCTCCTCATTACAACCTCCCTTCAGGAAGTTGTAGAGTACAGTGAAGTCTCCCCTGAGCCTCCTCTTCTCCAGACTAAATGACCCCAGCTCCCTCAGCCACTCCTCATAAGACCTGTGCTACAAAGTCTACTGATCCTGCTGGGTCTGCTTTGCTGAGCTTCACATCAGGATTTTGGTATCTATGAATTAAATTTAACAAGGAGGTTACGAGTCTTGCACCTAATTTTGCTTTTCTTCTTTCTTCAGTCATAGTAAGGGAGTCAAAGGCACACACCCACAGCATGAGTCAGAGCAGATGTACTAACAGCTAACAACCATTGTTTGAAACTGTCCTAGGGATGTGAACTGCAGAGTCCAGATTTGGCTCTGGATATTTCTTTTTGCCAAAATCAGATCTGTCCAGATGTGGAATTCAGTTTGGTTTGAAGCCTGCTAAGAGGTCAGTCCTGGTACACCACAAAGGCCCAGGACGGAATCCCACCCTTCAAATTGTAATCTACAGGAAACAAGGGGAAGAAAGGAGACATGCAAGGCCAAATCCCCCTCATTTTGCTTTGGGTGGTTGCACATGTGAAAACCACTCCATCTTCACTGCATACTGTACCACTTCAGCACAGAAGCCCATTTTCCTAAGACTTCTTACTGGCAAGCTGGACACAAGCACCAAAAGCTGACGCAACAAAACTACAGATCAGGCAATTTATGTCCTTCTATTAGGAAGCAAGTGACTAATAACGTGTCTTCCAGCCTCAGCTTTTTGCCTTCAGTCTTGTTTTACAGAGTTTGATCCCACATAAAACACTTTTCATTAAACTGCGTTTATGTTTATCAGCACGTGGTGCATAGATACAAATCAAATCATTGGTCTTTGTGTAAATAGGATGTGTGCCTATGCATTATTATAATATATCCTAAATTCCTGCCTGTGGTGATTGAAGTTATCTCTTTACCTCAAACATATTCAAGTGTTCCAATATAAAAAGCTCTCTTACTGTTAAATGAAATGTGCCATAACACCTCAGCATTATGTTTTAGAGGATCTTCCAGTATAAGGAACCTGACAAATAAAGATGCATATGTTGATTTTCATCTTAGCACTTTCAAGTTGCCATAGCTGATTTGTGTAACAACACCCCTTCAAGACAAACAGGGGACACAAAACAAGTCTCAGGTACCAGAACATATACAAAAAAAGGTGTGTGTAAGTGGTGCTCAGATAAGTGAGCACCACAGCTACTTTAGCTCCACAGCTCCTGGAAGTAACTGCAATTTTGGTCTGGTCTGAAGAGCCGATATGGTGCCTGGATGTCTCTTTGTTGTAGGAGTCTGGGAATTTCCTGCAAATCATGTAATATGCTTGAGGCATCAAGTTTTTAATATTTATTTGCCAAAAAAAAAAAAAGAGTGCATTATTTGGCATTTTTCCATGGTGACTTAATTCAAGGGCTATGAACAAAATGGAAATGGAAAACACCTTTCAGTTACAAAATGCCACTTACATGCACGCTGAATCTTGATAGCATAAGACACAATAAGCATCAAAATGAAATCCCAGAGAAATTCATACCAGTTAACTGTAAACATTATTAAGCTAAGCAAAGCAGAGCCCTTCAGTTCAGTGGCTGATACACTGCAGTCAGTATGAGGAATACTGGGTTTCATCCCTGCACTGTGATCCTGGAATGAATAACATCATCTCATCTCAGCTTTCCCCATAACAAGGAGATGAAACTTAACCTGCCCTGTGGTCAGAGATGGGGCAGGATTTAATACATAATACTGCAGACTTACTTTACCTCAAGTCTTCTGTTTAAAGTTTCTTATTGCCTTTTCTGGAGTTACAGGAGTCTGTAAAAGTCCTTTGCTTAAAAGAGGTTTCAGCCTTTCTTCCTTATAAAGCGTGAGGCCTTGGATTTTCAGGAAGGCGACGGAGAGTGGCCGCATTGTCAATAAACTAATCTGATTTAAGAGCTTTCCTTGCTTTGAAAATGGATTGCAATACCACATACAGGAAAAGCAGTTTTGAGATCCCTAATGAAACACTGTAGAACCAGGTCTTTCAGTTATTTTTTCTTTTGTCTGTTCGTATTTTCTTTGTGTTGAACTCTTGATATCCCAAAGTACTACAAGGGGCAGCAGCTGAGCCATTTTTTTTCTTCCTTTTCTTTCATCATAGTCTTTTAAACAGAGTCCAAAGAAATGGTGGCATTATCATCACTAGTGATTTCAAGAAATGTCTCTTGACAACCTCAATTCATTTTATTTTTTTTTAAACAAACCCAAACGTTGCTACTTCAAATCTTATGCTAGCAGGATAATCTCAAGAATGTCTCCAGTTTGGTACAGAGCCACTTGTCCAAGTCAGGCCAAACACACAAGACCACGTCCTTGAAATCTTTCATTCCAAGACTCATTTAAATTACCTTTCAGTTTTATAAGAAGGGTAAATCCCTTCCTCTCCTTTAGAAGGGCCATCTTTCCTATCCAATCAGGACAAATTGCCTTGGTATACAGTAGCAATTTTGATGCTGAAACTGGGACATTTCATGGAAGGATCTATGAATGCCAACAAGATTAATCTGATTTGTTGATGTCCATCTGCAGTGAAGGCACATAATAGCTACTGTTGAAACCTGAGCAACCTGTTCTAGCTGTAGGTACCTCCGCTCATTTCTAGGGGAGTTGGAGTAGGTGACCTTTAAAGGTCCCTTCCAACTCAAATGATTCTGTGATTCCATTAAATAAAAACTAAAGGGCGGGGAAATACTACACATCATGCATCTTCATGGCCCTGGGATCTGCCTGCCTGTAATGTCCTGCTGGTCACTTCATGGCCCAGATTACTTATCTGACTTACACAAAGAAACATTAATTTCACCAGCCATTTCTATACAGAACAAGTTTGAGTTGTCATCTAGTTGAGGAATCAGTCTCCTTCACGAAGACCCAAAACCCTTTCCTCTGCCTGTCTTATTTCTTAATTTGGGATTTCCTGCAAGGGATGGTGAAACTTTGTCTGCTCAAATCAGCTTGGTCTGGTGAAACTTTTGCAGAGCAGTATTCAGGTCTGAATCAAGCCATGGTCAACAGCTATAAGCAACATGAAATAGGTGCAAGGTCAGTAGGGCGCTCAGGAGCAGGCAGTAATAAACTTCTCCAAGAGCCAAGATTTACCATGTGGTTATTGCCAGCATTCATTTAAGACTGATCTTTTAATGTAAATGTTGGCTGCAGATTTCCTTGAGGTAGTATATTTGTAGGATTACAAGTTTACACGTGGAGATAGCTAGATTGATTTTTAGATAGCAGATGAGGGAAATACATCTTCAGATTTTCCACAAAGTACTGCTCTTCTCAGCTACCATTTATGTCTAGTTCCAGGTCTTCATATAAGACAAGCTATAGTATCGCACCATACAAGCATTTCAAAGCCTAAATCACTACACAGTTTTGTAGCAAAATGCTACAGATTTTTAAATAAACTCTTAAATTGCTGTTGTCATTGTCTTGACTTTCATTGTGCTGAATTTCATACAGCCAGCTGATGTTCAAATGTGTTTTGTGATTTCCATCTTCTCCCTTAGGCTTACCCACAAAACTCTACCACATACTTATTCAGCAAATTAACTAAATTATTTCCTTCCCGAAGAAAAGCTTAGATCTTCATGGGGAAGGCTGATGGGTTTTGGCAGAAAAGTCTGGAATTATGGAGTCACTGACTAACTGTAAATCAGCTACAACCATGGATCAAGGAAGTATGGATTCAAAGAAGGCCACAGTGAGACAAACCCTGACTTTGTTCATCAGCTGAACTACTCCAAGTTTGTGCCAGCAAAACTTAGTTCCAACTCCTTCACATTCTCATGCCCCCAGTACACTGTTATACATCTCCTGCACAGAAAGTTTCATTTTGCCAGTCAATCCACTAGGCTAGCTTCTTCCCTTTTATGTATATTATATGTCCAGATTATAAGAAATATGTATATTTTTAAAATATTTGTAACTTATAATTTATCTTTTAAAAGTATCATGAAGTTCCTTGCATACAAAAACCAGAGCAAGGCAAATACTCACTTCACACGTTCATTTTGAAGAGCCAAACTTAAGCAATAAGAAATCCCTGACTACAACCACAATGGACAGCATGACTGAGAAAATCTTGGAAGTGACACGCATTGATGGCAAGACATGAACAAGTCAGTCATTCAGGACAGGAAAGCTTTATGTCCTTTATTTCATAGGCATGATGCCACTGTCAGTCCCATTTACACAACTTCACAAGGACAGCTCAGCCTTTTAAGAATTACATTGACCTATACTGCCTTCAAACCAAAGGCGTAGAGCCTCTCCAGCTAGGAAGTCCTTTCCCCCGTAACCCACTTGTCTTTTCCCCCAGGCTGCCAACAGCCTGTGCTGTTGAGTGCCCTACAAGGTGTCCAGTGGACCAAGAGCATTACCCTTCTTTTAGCAGAAGCAGGAAAGCTGTCTCACGGCCATCCATCCACCATACACAGGAAAGGGAAGAGTGAAGATAGACAGTGGTGCTGGGCATCACAAAGCCCATGCAACCCCATGCAGAGCGCATCTCTGTGCTCCATTTTGGGGCTCTTGGCTGCAGGCTTGTGCTAGGATCATAATTTTCAGTGCCTACCCTACTCTAAACCTACACAGCTCCTGGGTGGCCCTTTTTGGCAGACACTGGAGGCTGTCTGCACCACATATCCCAATGGAGAGATCTTCTCACAGGGCAGGCTGTCTGCACCACAGCCTGGGCTGATGATGAAGGGTCTTGGTTTCCTTTATTTGTAATGGAGGGATTTGAGAGGGAGCTGAATCCTGTCAAGCTCTTCCTGTCCTGCACATACCCTTGTCAAAGAGCCCTTTGGAGAATACAGAAAGAAGATTAATGCTAGTAGGTATCTGCCTGTTATTTGAAAGTCTCAAGCAGTACTTGCTGGATTTTCTTCATTAGTCTCTAATGCCCTGTGTTGAGAGGACACCTTAACATTTGCAGGAAGTACACGCAACCCATAACAAATAACCTCGTAGAGCATGAGTGGAGACCATAGCCTAAACACCAGGCTGCAGTGAAGTTTTTTGGAGTAGGAAAAAGACACCCATTTGAAAACACTTCAGCCAAAGTAGTGTCATCCAATTCATTCCTTTCAATCATGTTCTACAATTAACTCTGCAATGCATTTTAGAAAATTACCCTAGAAAACAGAAATCATTTCCCTATTAGCACGGTCAGTAACAGCACTATCCAGGCAGTCCTCCTTATCCAGCACCAGCACTTAGACTTGCATATGCATAACAGACATTAAATGTCTTGGACCAGGCTAATAGCTTCATTGGTCAAGTCATTATGAAGGGCCCAATCTTAATCCCACAGTAAACTTCAATAGGAATAACTTCTGATCTACAGGAGTTCTGCATATTGCTTAAAAGAAATTAGCAGACCAATAGCACAGCCCTTGGATATGATGCATGTAATTCTTGGAACAAGGCAGCACAGGAGAACAATTTATAAGATGTGTACAAGAGTGTAAACAATTTATAAGATGGACCAAGAGCTCGCCAGTTGATCATGCACATTAACACTCAACTCTCAAAGAGTGGCACTGCCTGCCAAAATCCCTGTGGTTTACTGATGTCATTTGAGGGAAGGACACCCATTTGCCATACCTTGGGTTTCTTTTCTTTACTTTGTAAAGAGTAGGATTATTGGAACATTCATGTTGACCTCTGAAGAATGGCCATACAACTCAAAGACAAGATCCTTTGGCTCCAAGGACAACTCCTCTAACGGCACTCAGCAGTCTCTCATCCACCACTTTCTTCCTTTCTCCGTGTTCCTGTGTCAGCCTCTGCACCCTTGCCAGCTAACCTAAAGAAGCAGCCTTGCAAAGTCTGTTTGAGGTGTGAAATTTGACATCAGTCTTATCTCATGTGCCCTCTTCTGTCAAATTTCACATTACTCAGAAGGCCAGCTCAAATATCCAACACTTTCCTCGACAAACTTTTATCCTTTACACAATAAACCTAATGCTAGGATTTGAATTTGCTTCTTTATTTTCCCCCAAAATGAGAAAAGCAAAAATATGGCTTCTTTTTTTTTCCCCATCTCACTTGGGTGATGTGCTCTTTGAAAGCCACTAAGACCTGCAAGATACTCACTAAAGACAGAAAAACAAAATGTGTTTTAAAATGGAGAAATCACCAGACACTAAGGTTTGGTGATGTTCCTATGCAATCAACAGCCTCTGTCTTTTTTGCAGTTCATGCCTTATTTACTTGCATGTGTTTGACCACAGAAAAATCAGGATTTTATTTTTTTAAAACAAAATGAGCATTTCTGTGAAGTTCAGCACCAACCAGACTAGGTATCAGAAAGAAATACATTCACATATTTCTAAGACACTGTTGAAAGTAGACATTGTATGAAGTAATCCAGTTGAATATGGGGAAAGAAAGAGTGTAAAAATAATGGGCTATTCCAACTGTTTCTGTAAAAACAAATAAAACTGCAGAGAGAGCAGAAGCTGGCTGGGCTTGTAGCTATGAAGGTCAGCATTCCTCATCAGCCCCAGGCCGACAGGCTTTTACTCTTTAATGGCTTTGTGCCCTCTAATTAAGGTTTCCAAGTACAATCCATTTGAACAAATGTTTACATTTATCTTGTTAATTCTCTTTACTTAATAATCAGAGGCCTCTGCAGTTACCTCAACACAGGGAAGATGAACCAAACACATGAACATACCAGGGGTTTTGACATTTAAATACCCAGTTCACACAAGACAAAAGTAAATACCTGCAGATATAAAAAATGGATGAGCAAATCCAACTGCACATTTAAATTTCAAATAGAACTTGGAAAGTACAGCTTGTGGAATTATAAATGAAGGCATGATATGGTCTCACTAAACATCTTATTTAGACCTTTTTATAAACATCTTGCTCCTTCCCTCCCCCCCCTTCCC
>JAOWBP010050540.1:0-18995 GCA_028571105.1 Tragopan temminckii
GATCTTTCCTAAAAAGCACATAGCCCTCCATGACAACATTCCAGTCATGCGAGCTGTCCCACCACGTCTCCGTGATCACAATGAGATCGTAGCCGTGCGACCGCACGCAGATCTCCAACTCTTCCCATACTGTTTATTTCCCATACTGTGCGCATTAGTGTACAGACACTTTAGGGAAGCAGCATCCCCCTGTCACTCTCCATCCCTTCGAACTCCACCCTCATCATCCATCAAGGTCTCTTTTAGGCCTCGAACTACCTGCTCAACCTCAGCAGCACTCATTTTGTCCCCTTCCCCCTTCTTACCTAGTTTAAAGACCTTTCAATGAGTCCCACCAGATCCTGGGCTAGGATCCTTTTACCCTTTGCAGACAGTATGAATGAATATACATAGTATGGCTTTCACCTAGGTGAAATCTGTTCTATTCAGTCTATAGTTACACATATGGAGATAAGAAAAGACACAACAGGACATTTTTAATGATATATCCTGACCTAACTTTGCACCAGTTTTGCACGTGATTTTTTCTCATAGATAAGAAAATTGTAAAGTAAGATGAAAGATAAATCTTATAGCATCCCCAACCAATATGCAAGAATGGAAAGATAAATTACTTGTTACATCTGTTACATATGTTGCAAATACTATCCAATGTAAGTGACAGAAAACTACCATAACTAAATGAACATCCTTACTTACATTTTTGTGCGTCATAAAATAATAATAAACTCTAACATATCCATTTACAGTATTCTTAATTAAGACCCTGATATAACTATCAATTCTTAGAAAAAGAAAGAATGGGAGATGTGAATTAAAGTCATAGCAGACACCCCATAAATGTCTCAGCTCAGTGAAAATAGGAGACTCTCTGATCTGCAGATCGTTCTGTCTAGTTTCACTGTTTTTCAGAGTGAAAGGGTTGAAAAACGGCAAGAAATTCAGCCTAGGCAAAATGCATCTGGCCTTCCTAGATGCACAATTCTTTGTAGATTAACAGCCAGATCCTATTTGTTTTACTGACTACTCTGCACACCTAGCTTTGCAACTAGCAGCAGAGGCTTGATCCCTTCTGTACTGACTACTGAGTAACTACTAAAATAATGATTTTGTATAGCAAGAACTAGTCAAAGAATTTCTCAGGAAGGCAATCTCAAATATGTCATTTGAGAGTTGCTTTCAAATGAGAAAGGAAGTAAAGAACACTTAAAGATGAAACATTATTTAAGTAATCATAATTCTCTAGGTCATAAAAATGCTATTTACCAGAAACTTTTATTACAAAAAGAACAGTTTCATTACTGTACTACTACAGTAGTGCATAGCTCTGTAATGCTGATAGTCTTCTGACAAATTACTATAGAACTTTTGTCTCAGAGGCTGATGCTATGTCTCTGACAAGGATCAGAGACAGAACAGAATGAGGTCATATCAAGCTGTTATATCAATATTATATTATTATATCAATATATTATATTGTTATATCAATATTATATCAATACCTGCAAATAAGTTAAGTACTGGTTTAGAACTTAACATTCAGCCCAGTAATTCTGTGTGTATATGACTAATTTATATGTACACATACATTCTGATTTACCCCTTACAGACTCTCAACTAAACATCATTAACCAAGACAGGCATTGGGGAAGCAGTGACTATTGTTGGAAAAGAAGAGGAAAAAGAAAAAGAATAGTGGAATAAATGGAGGAAATGAATTAACAATTATTTGAGTAAATAGAAATAACAGTTGATTTACGCGAAGATAAACCAGTTAGTTAAGTCAACCTAGCTTACCAATAAAAGCTATAAATTCAAGAAACAATTGAGTGTAGAATTGCATTGTGAAGATCCTGGATTCACACTAATATTTGGCTCAGTGGAGAAAATTGCATACATTTATTATTATATCACATATTTGCACAGCATATTGTCTCCATACATTCATGCTCTTGGCTATATTTCTCCTACAATAAAAATATGTGGAGCCAAATATCAGCAAAGACATATCTCTTAAATAAGAAATTAAACTCAAAAGCAATTAACAACTTTTGAGATTCAATAATGAATTACAAAAGTGAGGCACAAGCAACACTTGAATACAGATAACTTACGCATGTTCATAATTTTGGCTAGTCAATGTAAAAATCCACATGGCAAAAAAAAAAAAGATTGCCTAAACAAAACAAAGTGGTAAGGCACAAATGTCATATAGAGCTGTACTTATGTGTAAACATCACACATTTATATATACGCATTACATGTGCGTAATTATACGTGCATTAGCTTTGAAAAGTATGCTATGAAGAATAAGTTGGGTATTGCATACTCATAATTTGGATTTACAACTTTTTTAAACTCTTTAAAGATACACTGAAAAAGTACATTTACTATTGCCTCAGTTACTATGAAAAATATACACATATTCTTCAGTTTCCATGGATTACAATTTTTTTTCTTTAATTTTCAAAAAACCTACCAACAAATATAAATTTTTAAAAAACCTCAAAAATCAGAGTGGAAAAAGTAAATATACTTACTAACCACTTTTGATCTTGTAAGACTTTAAAAATAATTTATCATCTCAATATATAAAAAGCTACACACAATTACTTTTTATTAATGTACTGTGGAATATTATTACCAGAAATTTGTTTTATTTTATTATTTTCAATGGTAAAAAAAAAGACTTCAAATTAAAACGTTCCTTTATTACTTTTGAAATGATCAAATATTTTTTGTGATATTAAAAACACTGATTTTGCTGAGATGTTCCAGTTGACAGTTTTATATCCTATTATTTGACTTTTAGTATTTTTCTGTCCATCAAAATATAATTAAGACAGGTCAAAAAGAAAAGCTTTCTGTGATAGTAGTGTTTATAGAAGGATAAACAATACTACATATAATAGAAATGTAAACAAATACATGGCTTGTGAATTAAAAAATTCTCATTATTAATATATTATTTTCAAATAATTACATTTTAGTTTGAATAAAATAATTGAACAGTATATACAGTATGGAGTACAATAAGATTTATGAAATATCTACTGTCATAATAACATTTGTAACTTTATAGATATTATACAACTAATGTTTTGTAACTAGAGTCCTTAAAGTACACTTAACTGGAAGATATATTTACATTAATATATATTTTAATAAAATATGCACAACTTAATTAAATTCTTAAATTTAAATTTCCAAACATAACTTTCATCCCATTCAGGTTGTAATCATTATTACCCTCATTCACATGTGTTGCTATTAATATAAGCTAAGTATAACTTATAATATACTTAGAAATGACATGAAGTAAAGACAAACATCAGTAATATTTGTCAGTATACATACTGCATACACCCAATTAGACTTCACTGTAAGTGTTCAGGTGAAGTGTAGCATAACTTACTAATTAATTTTGACATAAATTAAGTAGGGACTGAGCCTCTTAAGTGCTCAAGTATAAGTGAACTATAGCCTTAAAATTTATTTAACAAAGAGCTAATGATGTCATATCTCAGTTTTTAGAACAGAGTGAGATAGTACTAGCTTTGGACAACACGCAGTTAATTTATTAAGCATCCCTGGGCATTTCTAAGGAAGCTTATGATAGTCCATGCTCATGATTATCTACTGCTCTACTATTTGCAAGCTCAGAATAACTGAGGAAATTACTAATTCTACATTTACTAACAGGAAACTGGAAACCTAATTTGCTAAAAGAAGCAAAAGAAACAAGCGTGAAAAGAATTACAGACAAAAAACTATAGGAAAACACTGCTTCTGAATAAGATGAAGTTGCATACCGTTTTGACTGCAGGGTAAAACATATTAAAAGGTATTGACTACCTGAAGTTTGAGATTCTATGCTATGGATAAAGGCCTCAAGAGGTGCACCTTATCCTCCGTAAGAGAAAAAACACTCCATCACTTACTCCTTGTAGCACAATATATCAAGATTTTTTTTATGATTTGTACACAAAAAGTTTTTTTTTTCCTTTTATACCAGGAAAGAACCTACTTCCATTCATGGGTTTATCTCACATATATCGACTCTCACTGCCTGCTGAATTCTCAAAACATGGAAAAGGCAGATTCTATCTGCAAGAAAGTGCAGTGCATTGCTGTAATATTCCAACAAACAAGTTGGGAAAATGATGTTTTAGATAGCACAAATAAAAAATTTACTATTGCATATTCAATACATATCTTATTTTCATGCAGAGACTTCATAATATGCTAGACCTAACAATGTCCACTTATCTCTGAGATCTCAGAAAAATGTGGTATTGACTTTTCTACTCCATACTCTGTGCTGTCCAGTATCTGTCGTGGTGTGAAAATAAGCTTTGTAATGTCAACTTCTCTTTCTGCATTCTTATGCAATCCTTGATCATATAAATTCTGAACTCCATAAGAGCTGCTAGGATTTACAGGAATGCGATTGGCAGATAATTAAAGACATTCAATGAGTAATATGTCAACAATGTTCTGAGTCTTAGCCATGAGAAAGTAACATTTTTCCTCAGGTGTCATGAATGCTTTTAAAAACACTTTCTCTACAGTCAGAAAGGAACAGTGAACAGTGAACCTTAAACTTGCTCGGTGGGAGAGAGTATTAGGAAAGGAATCAAGTAAATCAATATAAAAAAATACGAACACTACTAATTACCTATGTAGTTATCCAAAGGGGAAAATACAGAATAGGCAAATAAAGAAAAAAAAAATACTGATTTACATATTAGACTTTTAAAAATTACTTCAAAACTTTATAGTATCTAAAAATGTTTTAATCCATAAGTATTTAAGTAGACATTGTTAGCAAAAGCTCTGATCTCAGATACTGCAAAACAATGTGAAAAAGTGACCCAAGAACAAGAGAAATATGCTAAAAGTCATGTATTAATCTGAGAACCAGAAAAAAGGTCAACAGTCTTCTATGGAGTATAGGTTAATTCCACTTTTCTTTTGGCAACGAAATGAAAAGTTTCAGCTGAACAGAAGCAGGAAATGTTACCTCTGAGGCACTGAAAACTTTACTGGAGTCTTCTCACTTGAACAAGGGAATAAGTCTCCCTAGTACTTCTTCAAACATTACTCATTACTTGCTATCCACAGTGTGCTATAGTCAACATATGATCTAAAAAGGAACTGTCATCTTATTAAACAAAAAGTTCACTTTACAGAGATATGAATTTACAATCCATAAAAAATCTATAAATATAGAATGTTAACAGATATTTCACACTGCAAAGACAAGTGTTTATCCAACTACTGTAGGCATGTTCATTTAATGCTATTAAGATACTCGATGTTGAAGGGAGAGTCAAAATTATTAGTGGGTCAGTCTACAAAAGAACACCAAATACTGAGTAGCGGAGAAGTTCAGATGATAACGTTCTTGCTAAAATGTACCCAGAAAAATATCCTATTTTGAGAAATTCTGTGAAGAATTTTTCTGTTAGTAACAAAAATATACCGTAAGTTTGGGGTCCAGAAAAAGTCAGTAAAACCTATGCAACTTACAGAACCTATTGCTTGTCTCTATTCCCTTAAGCACTGTGATGAGGTTTATACAGTTATCACCAAAGCTACTTGTAAATAAAAAATGGTCTGGTACCATAATCAGAAGAATATATTCATAATTCATGATATTTGTGCTTTTCAATGAATTTCTAACTTTAGAATCCAGTGCACTAAATTCTTCCATGATGTACCCCTATAAAACACTCCCTATTAGATGAAATCTCTTCCAAAAAGCATATTACTTTTGTGAGTGAAAAACAGATCCCATGTAAATAAAATGATTGTACTTATCAATGATCAATCCAGCACGTTGAAAATGGTTAAATTGCTATTTGTATTTTCTCACTGTGAACTACCACAGCACTTATTTTTGACAACCGTATTACACTATGAACAGCTCTGTACAGCACCTTTTATAAAAATGCTGAATCACATCTTATTGACTGTGCTTTTAAATACATGGTACTGAGGTTTGGAAAATCAAGTGATACATCTAGCATCAGTCAAACTCTGAGAGACCTAAAAATGAAACAGATGTTTTCAATACCACTATAAAAAATGACATCAAAATAAGAGGATTAGAATTATTAGATAAATGTTCAAGTTAAAATATCAGAGACAATGTACCTTGGAAAACTTTCACATCAAATTATCATAAGTAAATAGAGATAGTATCTGGATAGCCTATGAGAGCTAGCTAGTATCCTGAAATCATACTTAAAATTATCTATTTGCACTTCAAGATTTACACATGAGAGTTTTAGTTTTGTACAAATATTTTGTACTATTGTTCAAAGCCCATGTCCTTGATAAAAACAATGTTTTCTTTCCTATTTCTTCTTCCATCTGCTACAACAAAAGAGATATTAAATGAGATGAATTTATAAATCCTTTAAAAGCCATGTGTGCTGTACTTGCTGGGTACAGGCAGTACCAAGAAAATTGTCTCAGTTCCATACCGTACAAAGATTTAAAAGTATTTTTTTATTATAGATACTGCTGGCAGCAGAAGAAATAGATATGCTCCAAAAAAATTATAAATCTTGAGCAAATCTTTGCAATGTACAAAATGATAAAATAGTTCCAGGTGAAAAATATAGAGTATAATTTCAAAAAATGTAAACAGCCTGAGACAAAATAGTGCATTAAAAAAAATTAAAAAGTTTATAGTAAGTTCATGACACAAATTTTGGAATAATCACATTAGTGAGTTTAAGTTGGTCTAAGCTGTAAGGGAAGGAGAGAATAACTGTACCCATCCCTCTCTTATCTTTAAGTGCTAACATCCGTTTTGGCCTTCTACTCTTTGACAGCCAGCAGTTAAGCAACATCAATCTCTTCGAAAAGGGGAGGACTGGAGAAGAAACCATATAAGGGTTCGCAATTGCATTTACAGGTGTACATGAAATAGATACAAAATTTAGCCTTAGATCACTTGTGCTTACCTCTAAAATAAGTCATATCAAAACAAGAGACAGATAAGAAGGTAAAACAAACTTGTAAACAAAGTAAAACAATATGTAAACACTGTTATTAAAGAAATGCTTGCCTATTTTCACTTAAAATAATTATTGTCATTTGTACCTTTCCAAGGTAGCAAAGAAAGAAAAAAAAGCATGACGTTCATGGTACTATTTATCAATTTTGAAAGGAAATTCCCATCTGAAGTGTATTGTGGAAAAGTAAAATTGATTTCTTTCTCCAGGTAAATAAAAGTAATGCTATATTCTGCCAATTTCAGGGGTACTAAAAGAACAGTTTCACTGCTGTAGTCACACATGAATGTTTTCTTATAAAAAAAAGCTGTCATGAGAGGGTAATGCTGAAGTTCTTGGTCTATAGGTACATAAAAAGATTCAAGCAGTTGTTTTCAGTGGTATGTACAGAGAAGAAAAAAACACAACCCTCTATTTGAAATGCATTCTGGGTGTTCTTAATTCTATTTCATCATTGGTTCTTCCTTACTGAAAGTTTCCAGTGCATTACTTTATATTGTGGACAAATGTCCAAGAAAGTACTGAAAAAATAAATTAGACATTTGCAACAATAATATTGACAGATGCATATTTTCCTGGAACAAAAACAAAGAAAAATATTCTCCATGCAGAGGTTTCTGTTGCATTAATGGGAATTCAGCATAGCACAACATGACAGATCTGAAGAGTGTTATTCCTGTATAAAAGGCTAATATAGAGACTACCATCCTCTTGAGGATGATACAACATGCAGTTTTGCGATCGCTGAATTCTTCAAAATAAAAAGAACAAAACAAAAATTCAACAAAAATTGAAATTGCCCAAAAAGGGAGTTATGAATTCATCCAGATAGAGGCAAATCAAGTCATTAAAAGGAAGGTGTAATATAAGCTGGATTTCCTGCCTAGTGTCCTCGGACTTGTCCTGACAAAACTGTTTTCTCTTGTGGTAAATACTATGCCTAGGAATTGCTCTGTCCACTATGCAAACCCTGTCAGAAGAAAACAACTGCTGTACAGTGGGAAGAATCATATCATCATGTAAGCTCATCTACATGCATCCTCAACAAGTCTCTAACTGCAATGACTCATAGGGAGTGCTCCAACTCATTTAAAATCTTACTCTCACAGCAAACAATTTCTACCAGCACTAAGCCTTGCTAAATGTTGCTTAATCACCTTCGTTAATTTTTAGTATAAAATACAGTCTTGTCATGATTGAAATATTACAGAAAAGTGAATGATCTTAAGTCTGATATGAGATTACACACACAGAGCAGGCTGTGCTGGAAATTTATCTTCCACCTTAACACTAAATTCCCTGACTTCTATTCAGTTAAATAAGCTTCTTCATATTGTCTTTATATAACATTTTGCTAGAAAATCCACACCTAAACAGTTATTTTGTATTAAGAATCATCATACCTAGCCATAGATCAAAACAAATTTGTTTTGTTTTCTCTTAGTCTCCTATTGGTTACTTACATGACTACTGACAGGTTTTAGATTACTGTGTTGGAACCTATTTTCATGTCACAGCCGCAGTGCAGATACTTGTGACATACTGGTGCTGAATACTAATCACTACTACAGTCTAGGAACAATTGCCAGCTATATCACTTATCACTAGCATGAACAGAAAAGCCTTAATTGCCTTATCATGTGCTTTGTGCTTGCTGCTGAAATGGTTAGAAACCACTAGCAAATGAAAGCTTGAAAGCTGGGATAAAATAATTAAAAACCGGTAAAGATTTCTAGGGTTAACGATAAATGCATTTCCAAAAGTCACTTACAGAATGTATTACTCTTTTTCATTTATACAATTTTAATGCAACTCAAAAGAGGCCTTGGTTATTTCTATGAAGACAGAACTAAATATGAGTTAGGGATAAAATGCATTAGCAGATGTAATGTGGGATACAGGCACTATACAAAGCATATACTTTTCTCTTAGTTTGGATATTCCAGCTGTATCACTTGATAAAATTCTCACAGAACAATTTTTGGTAAAGATTTATATTTTCAGATATTAAAAGACATTTAAGTTTAATATGATACACAGTAATTTTGATCATTCAAAATTCATAGAACAGATGCAAAGTAGACACCTCTCTAATACTAATTAAACAGCCAAATAGTATTTTCTGTTAAATAGAAGCACATATTCTTTTCTCTCTCAGTAAAGATCATCAGGGTAGAGTCATATCGAAAAAAAAAAAAAAAGAAACAAATGGTAAAAGACAGACCAGAAAGAAAGTAAGAACACTTTTTAGAAAGATCTATTTGTTCAACATTTTCAAAACCTTCTAATTAAAATACACACCTTTTACATACCTTCTCATTAAAAAACACTAACATTAAGAGGGAGAGAATAAAGACTGAACAGAGTAGACTGTTCATAAATTAACTCATAGTTGTTGGCAAAGATTTTATCTTTGTCATTTAATGATGAAGCCAAACAACTATTGCTGGAATGGAAGCAGTCTGAGGAAGAAAGCTTTCATATTGAAGTGAAGGATATCATAACATACAGTGTTCTTATAGTTCTTCTATCTGCATTGTTTCTCTCTAAATTTCATTACTTTCTGCATTAGATGTCTTTTTCAGCAGCTGCTTACATGTTGATCAAAAATATGATATATTGCTTTAATATGTTTTGTCCTGCTATATGTAAAATTGTTCATACAGACAAAAAGTTCGAAACAGTTCACAAAACATCAGAGAATCAAGTTAGTATCAATATTAACTTCAAGAGGAAAATAGCTTGTTTTGAAGAAAATTTTTCTGGAAAACTAATTTGTGCAAGGTTTGATAGAAGCATCAGCTAACTTAAACAGAAGCTGTGTTTAAAAAACTGTTAGCATTAACTGAATACTTATATTATTTGAACACCAAATACGTTAAGTTTAACAGCATGTTAAAAAACTGAATAAGATATTTATTAAGCATGAATCAGTTCTAAATAGAATAGTATGAAGTAACTTTTAACAATTTTCATAAAAAAAGAAGATACACAACCATGATGATTTGTGGACATAATGAAGCAGACATGTGGTTGTTGTTTTATTTGCAGTTAAAAGAGATATAAATGAGTGTAATTAAAATTGTACTAAAAGTACAGTTTATGCTTTTTAAAAACTAGATGTGAATTAAAATTAATTAGATGTATTTGAGATGTTTTAAAGTGACTTAATTTTACTTCATTCTAAGTCAAGAGGTTTTCATTTAAGATCTTTTATTACACACAACAATAATTAAACATACTTAAACAATGTCCTTATGTTACTGTCCACAAACATATTTGAAAATTCTTGAAATCAGTAAGTAAACAAAATCTAAAATCTATTGCCAGGCTGATATACATCCAATTAAATATGATTTATGGGTAACTCCACTGTAATTTATCCAGGAAGTAAATATGTGTGTGCATATATACATAAACATACCAAGACTTACACTGTCTACAGAAATACTAGTATGTATCCTTACTATTTATTAATCAAATTTAAAAAATAATACTATTTTACAAGATTAAAAAAAAAAAAAAATTTTTATCTGAGATCTTAAAGAAGACAACAAAACAAAAGAAGAAAAAAGATTTCCATTCAACTTACGAAATTCTAGTAAGAGTTAGATATCTATGGTTATGGGTGTACACATGTGAATGAACGAATAAATCCTTAACCCACCATATCTTTTTCTCCAGTTTGCAAGCTGTCACCCGTGAAAAGTATGGTGTAGATGGTAGGATGATACTGTACCTGATTGGCTCTGGAGGTGGTCATGGGATCAGATGGAGAGGACTTGGTGGTAGTTGGGGAAGATGGCAATGTCTGGGAACAAAGCAGTTCAGGAGCAAATCAACCTTTACAAGCCTTAGACTGAACAGTTAAAAAATAAATAAACCAACAAAAGTAACATAACTACAAAATTAAAATGAATAAAAAATGCCTAAGACAAAATCTTTCTCCTACT
This sequence comes from Tragopan temminckii, assembly GCA_028571105.1. NCBI lineage: Eukaryota > Metazoa > Chordata > Aves > Galliformes > Phasianidae > Tragopan > Tragopan temminckii. The sequence goes on from JAOWBP010050540.1 coordinate 10,982, forward strand.
CATTGGAACTTAATGGAATTTAAAGTCAATTGGATAAATAATGCATGTAAATATGCATGCTTATGCATGTAAAAAGAAATTCATGACTTGAAATCAAGATGGTGAACTCACATAAATACTAAAAAATATGCCAGCCACATGAGGAATATATTCTTTCCTCTCTCTTTCTCTTACGGAAAATGAAAACTAGAAAACAGAAATTCCAGCAAGTTCAATGAGCACACTAAAAACAGTTATCAGCCTACAAGCAAACAGGGCCAGTGTTTGAAAGAAACTACTGAAATTTACTTTGGCACCTTATAATGCACCATTCTATAGCACGGACCATAGCCAGCAAACTGTGTTCCATACCTTAAAACAATTACACTGAAGCTATGGAGCTTTCAGCAATGTACTAATTACTAAAATATTAATTGATCATTTTTAATTGAGAGGCGTGTGAAAAAATGTAAACAACAATCTCATGATGGATGAGCATGCAACTAATACCTTCACAACAAATTGCTACAATATATTTATCATTAGTGTTAACGATCCTTTAATTGAGCAAAAGTTAATAACGTATCATCAGCCTGCGTTCAAAATAAACACAAAAAAGAATTAGGAGTCATATTTATTGATAATGTTTTCTAAATAATATACATATGCTTAACATTAATTCTTCAACATACCAAAAAAGCACTGCTCTGCTTAAAACTTTATACAAGTATCTCTTTTTATCGTATTAGATCCTGACAGAGTAACTCTTTTCTTTTAATAAATGTTGTGAAAATGTCAAATTCCCACTTCCAAAACATAACATACAATACTTATTCAAAGCATGTATTTTTGACATTTTTATAATATATAAATGATAGAAAATATTCCAAATTACACTATTTTTACTGTAGGAAGTAAAATGTTGAAATGCTATACAACATAATGCATCATATGGACAAACAATCGCTAACCAAAACTATTGAGAAATAAAAGCAAAATTTCACATTTTCAGCAGTTCCGTTACTTACAATCATCGACAGTCCCTCATAAAATAGGTATACATAATTTTTCACTAAAACTCAATGCATATGAAAAGCTGGAACACTGTGAATGCATAAAGTTATGTGTATTAGAAAAATATGGGCTTGTACATATGCACACACAAATATTTTGTCTGCATGTTAAGCAATATGAAGATCCATCTTTTCATAGTTTGTACATAGTCAAGCAGCCAAAACAGGAACAAAAAAAATATAAAGAAACAGATCCTTGTTCTTGTTTCCAACTTGTAGTTTACTACATAAAACAATAAAAATAAAAACAAGACACATACAGATTCAGCATCAATTGGGACTTCCTCAAGAAGCTTAATTAAAAATACTGCTATGTATAAAGCACTACAAATAAATGCCTGGCAAAGTGTTGTTGATCAGCAGATAGTATATACTTGTAAAAATCAAGACAATTATAAAGGATTCCCCCATGTCTTACTATACAGAACATGGGTTCATTTGCAAGTGGTTAGTTATTTTAGAAAAAGAAGCAACAGATTACACAATAGTAAAGGGCTAGAAATTTGCAATCACAGAAGCATACTTTGATTTTTGAGATCATGCAGCGTTACTGCACTGATTTTCATCATTTAAGCTTAAACTGAGATGAAGAAAAGGAAAGGGCAAAAAAACAAAAGAAAAAAACAAAACCAGAATGGAAGACTGTAACTCTCCTATTTTTGGTTTTAATTATAGCTTAATATTAAACTTTCATCCTGAATTAGAATACATATATAGATATACATATACATATATTTTTCAATTCTCCAGGAAAAAAACAAAAACAAAAACAAACCCAAACAAACAAAAAAAAGTAAGAAACAAAACATACCACCAACAAACAGAAAATATACTTTGACTAAAATATTTCATACAGAGAGCAATTTGTGTGATCATCATCCATTGCTCACTAGGGCATACAGTATTGGTACCAGTGTTATTATGGTACACTATGCTAATTGAAGGAAAAAATAGGCTGATAAAATGAACTTTCTTCACTAGTGTTTCTACATCTACATCTAACTACAGGATGAAAACATGTGGAATGCTTCAACACTGAATAATGACCTAGCAGCTGATAATACTAGGACTGTATGAAACTGAAGGCATCTTATTTTTCTTTTATTATCAATCTTGTTAAAGAATAAAAAAAAATATGGCAGCAAAGAAAAGAGTGCTCATACTCAGTTCAGGTGGATACTGTGCTATAACATTCATTAAGTTGATGTATTTCACTATTTCATTTTAGCAAAAGTGTGTTTAAAATATAACAGAAAAAAAGATAAAAGCATTGAAAAATGAAACAGTTATATTAACAAACAAGAATAAAGTAACAACATAGACTTTTTTTTTTTCCAAGTACACATACTGGTGACAAAATATAAATATTAATAGTAGGTATTATTATTTTTTAAACTGAGGTGTTTGTGTTTGAGGTTTAATCTCTATTACTTTGTTTTATATTTAAAGATATATGTATGTAAGATAGACATATATGTATCTAGAAATACGTATACAAAAAAACCTCACAGACTTCTGTAAAATTTCATCCCTGTTCATACTTCTTCTTTATAATTCTGGAGACACATTAAATATCAGTTATCTATTAATCCCTTCAATATTGAAATAACAAAATGAGATTTCTGGGGAAAAAAATAAAAAAAAGAAGGAAACATCATTTGGAAATTGTTTTGAATTTCCACTGGCTGATTTGTAATATATGAATACATCCAATTGCTTTGCAAGAGCTTTTAGGCAAAATTAATTGTAAAAAATACAAACAAACAAACTTGGACAGAGCTCAATAATTCTGATTTATTACAGTGTAAAATATATTTAAAAAATGTGGCAAGCATTTTTGCATTAAGCAAGCACTTTAATTTAGTAATTATTAGGCTTGTGGGAATGAGTTGTATAAAGTGATTAGAAATCATAAGACGAATTCACATAACAGAGTTTCAGTTTTTGAGACTGAAACATTTGTACTGTAACTGAAGCTCTCCTGAAATCACACCTTCCCAGGTGGCAGGCTAGTCACAATTCCTACTATATACTACTTTTAAGAACCTTGCAGTTTTGTTCTGTTTTCTTTCCTTAAAGATGACTTCCTTTTGCATAAGTTATGTGAGCAAACAAATAGAAGACAATATTTACAACAATTAAACTTTGTCTGTTTTTTCCTTTTTTCCCCCTCTCTATTACAAACCTCTAGAAGAGACGTTTGAGAAAACAGATTTTAAGTAATAAAAAATTTTGAAGTAAAATTGAGTTGTATTTGAGCTCTCGTATTTTCCAAGTTCAAGAAAATACTTCTTTCTTGTTTTTCTCACAAAAAATAAAAAAATAAAAATGCTGCATAGGACTGCTCTCAGGCTTTACAAAATACTAAAGGGTGCAGAAAGATGGCCACAGCATGACATTTGCATGCTTCGTACTTTCAGCTCGCAAAATGAAGACACATTTGCATCACAGAAGTACAAAATATATATGCTAAAATTGCATGGTGTTCCAGAAGGCTTACTGAGACCTCTGTCCTGTAACTCTGTGAACTGCCTAATTAAGATCAACGTATAAATGACAAAGGTCGCATCTTTATATATATATATATACACACATAAACTAAGAAAAGATAAATATTGTACTGAGACAGTTAATTTAATTCTCATTATCTATCAGTGTATCTAATACACAGAAGGGTAGAAGGAAAAGGCAGAAAATGAAATATTTAGAAACAAGGCTAGAGACATGAAAGCATAAGACAAAAAAACATTTAAATGTGAAGATGAAAGTGCATTTACAGTTAACCACTTTCTAGTTTCCCACTATAGAGCTTGCTAAACAATCTTGGTCATAACATTATCCATATTACAGTGTTATTATTACCAATCTAATACTGAGTTTCAGTCTTGAACATAAACATTTGTGCTTGTAAATCTAATTAATTTGATGGGAATATTAATTTGCTTAAACTAATATTTTAATACATTTTAAGATAAGGTGGTATCTTTTTGGAATATTATAAAATAGTTGGATACCTTCTGCAGCTAGAATAAGAAAAAAAAAGCTCTGAAAGTTCCTGTTACACTGTACAACACATAAGACTATGACTTAATAAGCTAATAAGACTTACTAGTTTTTCAGCAGCAGCAAAGAGGAGCCTATCTCAGACTCCTTGTTTTGCTAAATACATTAAATCTTCTTTTCCACCTTCTGTGAATTTTTATAACTTAAAACTTCACCAAATGATTCGCATCTGAGTAACAACTGTTTAGGTAACACATTTTAAAAATGCATTTTTAAGAAAGAAATTACTGAGAACTGCTAAGTTATTTTCAAACGACTATAAAAGGGCTACTTTGATAACTTAAGGGATCTAACTTTACTTGCTACCTTTTCTACAAGGACCAAATAAAAACCATTCAGACTATTTCATGCTCTTTGCATTTGGCTTTGTGAAAAAGAATATCTAGAGCATAGAACAGAACAGAAAGTTAGCATGTGCAGATAAAATGCTTGCTTACAGGTTTGTACAGAGGTAATTTTTGTGTGTTTATATACACTTTGCGGTATCTCCTTGAAACAAGAAACAAGTTGTGGTAAGTCTGATGTGAAAGAGAGCTTATCTCATATTTTGCCTTTATTGCATGATAAGGGTGAACGAGCATAACACAAACTAGCAGGTGCCATTTGGATCATCAGAGCAACTCCTGGGTGGAGTGTGTGATTTACGACAAACATTACAATCAGATGGACAAAGAAGGACTTTCTTTCCTCAAAACTTGTCACAGTAACACAGAACTAATGTAAGATGTGGTGTTATGTAGAAATACCAGAAAATTCAAGTAGGTAACCAAATACAGGTAACAAAATACATAAGAATACATGGATCACAAAACTCTGAGAACTAGAAGGGAAAAAAAAGTCACCTTTTGATTCTGGGCTACTTTGAGATTTAGAAAAGTACTATCAAAACTGCAAAGCCTTAGAAGGCTCATGATAATGAGAACTTCTGCAATGCTAAATGCTACTGTTCATTCCCCTAAAGCAATCTTCTTTCCTCATTCCACTTCTGAAGTACATACAATGAAGAGCTAATCATCAGCAATTAATGGAACATTAATTAAGTTTAAAAAGCAGTTTTATACACATATGATGATTACATTGAACACTGGTGAAATGAAACAAAATTAAAATATCATAAAATAGTGATCTAGCAGCAGAAGTCAAGTGCACATGAGGGATAAAATACTATAAGTTTTGTTTATGGAACTAGGAATTGGAATGCTAAACTTTTGCCATGGGACCTAATACAAATGACTGTCTCTCTAGTATAGGACAACAAATTACTTTTGTTCATCCTGATGACTTGTAAACACACCCACGTAACATATTATTCATGGTTAAGAATGGTAATTGGCACCATTCTTCACTGGTATTCAAACCTGAGAAAGATTTATGAGAAATTATTGAAAAGATGAAGAGAGTGACTTACGAAACAGCTTATATTTATTATTATCCTCAAATGAAAAATGTGGAGTTTTCTTATATTCTGCATGTTAATAAGGTTGCTCTAGGTGATACACTCTTTCTGAAGCAGATGCTAAAAGAAGAAAAGTTCATCAGATGGAAGAGGCATTTTAAGAAACCTCTTAAATCTACTAAACCTCTAGTTTGACCAACTCATATCCAAAACATTTAAAAAAAAAATATTAAATCTTCTATTTAAACCAACATATTCTGATGCGTACTCTTAAAGTCAGGCTCTATTTAAACACTTAGAAGATAAGCTTTTCATTAAATCTGGTGAGTGATCCAATATATTTGTTATTGATCAGAATTTCTGAAGTAATCCTATTCAAGTAGTTCTTTTTACTGGAAGAAAAAGTACGTACAAATCTAAGTACAGATACTGAATTTTATACATTTTAAATACAATATCTGGGAATATGATTAATGAAAGGAACAGAAGTTAAAAGATCTACAAGAAGTTGCTTCTCCACTGAAAAAATTGAAATAAAAATATTAATTCGAAGTTCTATATGTGAAAGCTTTAGTCCAGATTTTCAAGGAAGAAACCTTTGTTCATGTTATGATAACTGAAGACTTCAAAGAATCAAAGCATGATTCAGGTTGGAAGGGATCTCAGAAGGCCAGTCAGGATAAACTCTTCGTTATAGCAGAGTTCACTGTAAGATCACATGCTCTTCCTTCTGTATAATGCTAACCTCTGCAATAGCAAACTGCAGTTCCATATGCTTCCTGGGTAGGCTGCTAGAACACCTTCTATCTATAAAATAACTGCATAGTTGGAAGGAAAATTCTGTCCTAAAATAAAGAAGTTTCAACGGTTTCCGAATAAGGTGATGTGATAAGACACTACAGAGTTTTCTCCCACTCTTTATAGTAGCTGCTATTAGTTTAGAGGTGAAACTTAAAGCTCTGTGAGCAAATTATGAAGCCAAAACAGCTCAGTCTCCTGAGTACTTTATGAAAACTGCATTCTGTTCTCCCGGTTATAACATGGTAGTACAAAGCTGGTATGATATTCCTCTATTGGAGAGGTTAGATCCTCATAGCAGTTTCTAGGAAGTAAACGAACACAGTCAGTTACTGCTGAGCAGTATCTGGAAGCTACAGATATCTGACAGCTATGAAGAGGCTGTCTACATTTCATAGAGGTAATAGATGCAAACAGTAATCAGTTAAATATTGATCAGACTGTTCAGGGTACAGACCTACTTGATATCTACTAGTAAGTCTACAGGGTCAGAAGATTAGAAAAAATATTGTGGAGAAGGCTCAAACTGAATCAGACAGACTTGCCTGTGAAGATTCCAATGACAAAAAAGTAGAAGTTAGAGAGAATGGAACATGTGGATTGCAACTTGATTTGTATAAATAAAAGCCAAGCCATGCTCAGCCTCATTGCACACCCGCGCCTTCCTGAACACAGAAAGTTCTGAAACTTGAGAGAGGCAGCAAAAAGTTTACCTACTAACATTCTTAACTGAAATCATAGACATACATCTCCTTTCTCTGCTTCTTTCTTATCTGTAGAGAAGTCCGCAATGAGAAATGAGAACGATATGCTCATACAGACATGGGTGATATTGCAAAGCCTCAAGCTACAAGCACCTTCATTCATAAGGGACAACAGCCCTGTTGTTTTTTTCTTCTTTTTGATAGAGACAAAATTAAATGAAATATCTCTAAGGCCTCCAAGTGAAGGCAAAATTTATAATTTCAAATCTAATCTCAATCTCGAATGCTAAAGCTACTTTCCTCAGCTTACAACATTATACTTCAGAATACTTGAATGACAAAGTTTTTGGGTAATACTCTAAGAGAGTAAAAAAAACATAAAAAGTTTGTGTAAAAGAAGCAGCTGTAATTCATACGGCTTGTTTTTCACATGTTAATAATGACTTGAATGACCAGAATGATCAGGATAGTGTACAAAATTGTGCCCTGTCTGTTGTAAGAACATAGCACAGAAATTCCAGATCATGATTATCCATTATAAAATACCCTTTTAAATTTCTCAAATAGAAGTAATTTCTATTTCATTAAGACAGTCGACATTCTGACAGTGGAGTATACTTCACTATAAACTCTATCTAACAACTAAGCTAATGATTTCAAATCTTGGTAAAAAAAAAACAAAAAAACAAAAAAACAACAAACAACAAAACAGAATTAGACTTATACTGTCAATACTTATATATTATGAAATTATCATGAACAGATGTAACTTCCTTAAAACAAAATTAAACAATTAACTTTACATAGTTGAAACTGTTCAACATATGAACAAGCATATCTGCAAATGATAGACAGGTGTCTATCATTCACCTGCATGTGCACAGGTGATACATTTAAATTATAAAATGTGGAGCCAGAAAAATCATGCTAGAATCATGTAAGAAATACACTGTATTTAACCTGTGTCTAGACTTCAGTGGTAGCAGCCCTTAGCAGCCCTA
>JAOWBP010050541.1:4739-18993 GCA_028571105.1 Tragopan temminckii
AACAGACTTATTTGAAGCTGAATTTTTGTGGATTATTTCACGTTGATGAGATCATAACTATTACACAGAGAAAAAAAACAACCAGACACTTTCATAGATGACTGTAGTTCTGCTTTTAGCTTTTTACTTAAATCCTACCCACAGTTAATTACCCAGACTTCACAAGTATTAGAAATTTGCCATAATGCATTTGCCAGAAAGCATTTGTGATTTCTCTGTAGTCTGTAAAGACATAAAACAAATATGGAATTTTTAATCCCTTTTTTTTTCTTTTTTTTTTTTGCTGAAAATCAGTTCTGAGAAGAACTGTCACGCAATCAACCTCTGCACCAAGGAAGGATGAAAATAACAAATTTAAACATTTTAAACTGTCATTCTTTTATAAAGCTCATATAAGACTTTCCAAACTATAAGTGCATTAAAAAGAACCAAATGTACAAATTGTGCTTTATACATTTTGCTCTCAAGTTACAATAGCCCAAATTCTCAATTTTTGTCCTAAAAAATCTAAATATGTTTGAAAGCTATTTCTAGAGAAATCAAGTTATTCTAATCTACACCTTGAACGATTCAAATTACCTTGATTTAAATTATTTCTCCCTGCTAACCTCTTCTAAAAGGCTAAAAGAACCATGCAGCAGCTGAACAAAGCAGGAGTTTTACTTAACTCACTAGAAAGATGTCCCACACTACAATGGTATGAAAGTTCCAGTTACTGAACCAGCCTACATGCTATTGCAAACCACTCTCAAAAAGTGTGTCTTATTTATGTTGCAAAATCTTGGAACAGGACAAAAGCGTTCTTTGAGATCACTCTAATTGCTCTAATTAAAATTTCTCAATCCTTTTCCAAGTCCGGAGCAGAAAAGGGTAAGAATTTTAACACATACATGGAAAAAGAACTTCTTTGCAAAACTTGTCACAGTTAATTAAAATCTGCTCAGATAAGGCAAACAACCTTACTTTTCATGGAGCATTATAAAATGGCAACATCACTCTTCAGCAGTACTCCGATGACATGTTTAGATGGGATAACCTACCCTTCTCACGGAGCTCCATGCTGCTCCTGTTTTGCTGTCTCATTATCAGATTAGATAATATAAAGCTAAGTCAAATACATCTGTATTATAGTCTTGTGCCTCTGCTTTCTGGAGCAGTGGAGATGCCAGAATGGGTACTCACAGAAATTCTGTGTTTGTTCCTATAATAAAGTAAGCACTGTTTGATTCAAAATAGCCACAAATAAGGATTAGTCCTTGTAATAAGGCCATGCTAGATAACTGTCATACACTTCACAAACAGTACTTTGTTTGCTTGCCATTTCAACACACAGTGAAGATGAAAACAAATAATAGCTTTTTCTGTCATAACCTCTTTCCTTAAGCTCATTTTAAATGAGCACCCCTATGAACAATCCATTTCAGTGATTGCTTTACATACAAAACCACGCTTTATCTGTTAAACACTATATTCCTAACTCCTTAATTCAGTTCTGCACTTGGTTGTATTAGAAGAGCAGGCCTGGAATAACAGTTCAGATTTCTTTCCTACATTTTCTAATTTTTGTCTGTCAAATGAAACAGCTGTTTCCTTCTGTATGATGAAGTATGTTGCCACTCTCATCCCTGTGCTGGCATCTCAAAGAACACAAAGAACACCACCCCATTTCATCTCCAACGTTCACTTGGTCTCAAAATCTGAGCCAACCACTCCTCTTCCCCAGGAGAATACCAATCTGATCATCATTTAATTTCAAGGGGCCTATTGTACGGCAAATCAGTCTGACCCAAGTCATTTGTAGGGCATGCATATCCTTCACTGTAAGTATGCGCTAGAATTTTCACAGAGGAAGAGAAACTAGCACTGTACACGACTTCTGCATCTTCTCAGAATAAGCCAAAGGTCAGGGCATTGTGCTATCAGGACTCTGAATGCACGTTATACAAAACATTATAGGATTAAAGGCGTCAAAGGAGTAACAGGTAGATACCAACAAGCACACTGGCCAGTGAAAAGCGAATACATTTGGGAGCTTTTCTTCATACATCCTCCTCAGTTCTCAGGAGAGAAGACATCGTCTGAAGGTATCCCTATTTGGGCATAAGGAATACAGTGATGTGTCAGTATATTCTGGAGATTCCAGTTAGTATATGCCATTGAAAAGATGTATTTGGCTTGTAGTGTATACATGTCCAGTAACAATCCAAAGACGAACAGTTATCAGATTAACCACTGTTGTAAGGTCGGTGCTGATATCCCCAGTGAAGAAGTAAGAAAATGGGACATTGCTGAAGTTTACTGTATCTGACAATAATATACACTGAGCAGCTTATTTTTGTTCCCCCTGGGTAGAACAAATACAGATGGTTCTGTTTTTATCCTTCCTTCTAGGCAGATGGGAAATTTGGCCTATTTTTTTTTTCCTCTCCAAAAACTCTGAAGAAGTTACCCCTTTATTGACTGTGACATTATTAGTGCATAATCTCAGGTCTTTGTTCAGATATGTATATTCCTAAAGACAGATGGTAAAGAATTCAAAAGAGTAAGGATTAATCAAGTTGGTGTGATGATGTTGGATTGTCCTTACAAAGTATCTTGACCACACTACTCTGTAACACCAGGCGTGGATACAGTCACAGCTATGCTGATGTTCTGTGTATCCACTACTGTGCATAGTGAAGAAAAATGTAATTGCACCCAGTTCATCTAGTATTTTGGAAGGAGTGGGGAGGATGTCAAAAAGAGCACAGCACGTGTCATTATCTTTAGAGCTATGTGCTGTCACTGCCACCACTGATAATTCTGCAGCAGGTGAGTTTGGAACAATGAAATGGCAGCTAATGTCACTCAGGAGTTATTCTGGAAGTTGTAAGTCTAGCTGCTGGATTTCATCAAGTATTTCTTGCTGGTATGATAATAGTCTCGTTTCTGAAAGTTTGGTCTAGAATACCAACAGTAATATGAATAATCTTCAGTGAGACTTAAGAAGGGATATTCAAAATAGCAGACTTCTTTTTATATGCTCTGAAGCTTAAGCTTGTTTTCTGCAGTGGAGGAATGTGGAATGCAATGCAATCACACTGTCATCTGCTGAAGTTACTGCACGCAGATCCATATCTGTGTCCAGATGTTCAATAAAACATATAATTTTTCATTTTTTGTGTTCATGAGAGACTGTCTTCTGTATTGATGCACTGCCAAATACATCTTACATTATGCTGGATACCCTATCTTTCCTATGAAGTAGTATGGAAAGATTATTTGAATTGCCCATAATTCAGGAGAACATCTGGGGAAAGTCCAACAGGGTCAAATTGATAGAGATACATCAATCACACTATCTAGAGGATAATCCATTTCACAACCTGAATAATAAACTGAGACAGTGCACTGGGATATTATAAAAAATACTGCATATCTTCCATACGAGGGACACCTAAGAAGCAAATGACTTCTCAGCCTGCAAAAAGAGAGAATATGAAAAGGATATGACAGAAATCTAAAATCGCAGTTGACGCAGCAGTCCCAGTAATGATCACTTGTTCACACTGTTTTCTGGAGCAAGAATAATAGGTCATCAAATGAGATACTGGGAGACAGGTTCAAACCCAAAAGAAAAGAGGTATCTTCTTTCTGCTGCAGACAACAGGCCTGCACAACCACTAACAAGGTGATGCCACAGCTGCAAAAGTTTACATGGGCTGCACAAGACACTGACTAAGTACTTGCATGGCAGATCCAAGGAAATTACTAAATTGACAAATCACAAGACCATCAGGAAATCCCTCAGTTGTAAATAATTTTGAATTTAGAACAATATTACAGAGAAGTACCATGTTTGCCCTGTTCTTACCCTTTCCTAGGTGCCTGTGTATGGCCACTATTTGAAACAGAATACTGAATGAAAGGGATCCTTGGTAAGCTTTTCGGTAGTTATAAATGTAGAGAGCTCAGACTTGTGACTCTGTTAAGAACTTACCTTCCTTTGGAAATTAGTGCAATCTTTAGTTCAATCACAGTAATAGAAGAAACCAATTAATTTATGATTACTTTGTAAGGTCAGACTGCTGGCCACTGCACCTGCACCATCTGAGACAACATCTGATGTCCTTCAGTCTCAACATCACCTTCTGCACTACAAGTAAGCTTCAAAGCTGAAAAATAAAGGAATATCTTTTCCTTCAGAATATAGATTTTTATTATTATTCCTAGCAAATATCTTTAACAAAAGTGTAATAGTAATAAAACTTAGAAATAGTAACCATGGATTCTGACATCTCAGAACACGCTTTGGCTAATATGGTCAAAACTGCTACTGAAGCTTCTCTCAGCTTTTCTGATGTGTTAGAATATGAAGCATCCTCGTAGTTCATGCAAATCCATTTGCAGTATTACTGCTCTTTTTAATAGCTTTAAAGAAGAGTTTAGCATGTCTCCAGACACTGGGTATACCAGTTATAAAACAACCAGTTAAATAGACAGTTTTCTTCAAGGCAGCTCAAAAAATTGTGCAGTTAGTACTTAGGGTAACCAAGGGCTAAACTAAACTAAAAATGTAGAAACACAGATAAACACATAATAGAAGATTAGGTAAGGAAGGTGATATGGACACACCTTAGAGGATCTGCACAGGGACCCTTTCCCACACAAGTGTGGTGCAGTGACAATGATATCTGAAAATTCATAGCAGCCAGATGAAGTCCCTGGTGACTGGAAAAAAGACGACATCACTCCCATTCTTAAGAAGGGTAGAAAGGATGACCCACAAACTACCAACCTGTTGGTCTCACATCTGTGCAGGGAAAGATCATGGAGCAGATCCTCCTGGAAGCTATGCTAAGACACATGGAAGACAGGAAGGTGATACAGGAGAACCAGATTGGCTTCATTAAGGGGAAATCCTGCTTGACCAACCTAGTGGCCTTCTATCATTGTGTCACTGCAACAGCGGACAAGGGAAGAGCCACTGATGTCATCTATCTGGACTTCAGTAAGGCCTTTATCATGTTATCCCACAACATCTTTCTCTCCAAATTGGAAAGATATGGATTTGATGGGTGCACTGTTTGATGAACAAGGAACTGGCTGCAGGACTGAACCCAAAGAGCAGTGGTCAAAGGCTCAATGTCTGGATGGAGACCAGTAACAAGTGGTGTCCCCCCAGGGTTCAGTGCTGGGACTGATACTCTTTAATACCTTCATCAGTGACACTGACAGTAAGACTGAGTGCACCCTCAGCAAGTTTGCAATGACAACAAGCTGTGTGGTGTAGTAGACACACCTGAGGGAAGGGATGCCATCCAGCAGGCCCTAGACAGGCTTGAGCTCAAGAATAACTCATGAGGTTGAACAAAGTCAACTGCAAGGTCTAGCACCTGGGTCGTGACAATTCCCATTACCAATATAAGTTGAGGAATGAAAAGATGGAGCACAGTCCTGCCAAAAAGGATCTGGGGGTACTGGTGGATGGGAAGCTGGACAAGAGCCAGCAATGTGCCCTCACAGCCCAGAAAGCCAACCGTATACTGGGCGGCATCCAAAGACACATGGCCAGTAGGATGAGGGACTTGATCCTCTGCTGTGCACCAGTGAGGCCTCACCTGGAGCACTGCATCTATATGTGGAGCCCTCAGCACAGGAAAGACACGGACCTATTAGAGCATGTTCAGGGATGAAGCACCTTCCCTATGAGGGCAGGCTGAGAGAGCTGGGGCTGCTCATCCTGGAGAAGAGAAGGCTCCAAGGTGACCTGACTGCGCCCTTTCAAGTATCTAAAGGGAAGCTACAAGAGAGAAGGGGACAGACTCTTCAGCAAGGTCTGTGATTACAAGATAAAAGGAAATGGTTTCAAACTAAAAAAGGGTGGATTTAGGTTGGTTATAAGGAAAAAGTCTTTTACAGAGAGGGTGGTGAGGTACTTGAACAGGTTGCCCAGAGATGTGGTGGAAACTCTGTCCCTGAACACATTCAAGGCAAGGCTGGATCAGGCTCTGAGCAACCTGATCTAGCTGTTCATTGCAGGAGTTGAGCAAGATGACCCTTAAGGGTCCCTTCCAACACTACGGATTCTATGATTCTATGACAGCAACTCTGAAGCAGATCCTGTAGAGCAGAGCAACTCTGTGCCCAAGAATTCTTTAAGTTTGCTTGCCAGATTTTACTAGCCTGAGTTAATAATCTTGGTTTGGCTGCAGTCAGCTTCAGTTTTGCAATATCCCCTGATTTTCTCCAGCCTTCTGGACCCCCATGCATGAGATTCGTACTAACAAGCTTGAGTTCAATCAGCATGGTCATTTTCACACAGAGATAGTTTGGCGTTTCTCACATGACATCATGTTTCCGAGGCTACTGGGGTGCTCAGCTTTAAGGCTGAATTCCACACTGTATCAACAGCTTGAGCTACTAGTTACAGCATACCCACTTTATCCTTCTCAGTGCATTAGAAGGAGGTTGGCAGCAAAGAGCAATTAGTTTTAAAATACGATATATAAACAGCATTTGCTCTTTCAAAATCAATAGTAATCTCTACCTTCTCCAGGAAATCTTTTAGCGTAAATGCTAAGATTTAAATGATTGATGATTTCCAGACATTTGAGAATGAAGCAAGGATTCTTCTCGCTCAACACCTACTCATCATTATACAGAAACAAAAGAAACCGTGTTCCTAAAAAATCACACAGTTCCTGCCAGCTTCTCATTTAAGATGCCGGACTTAAAACAGATACAAATGGAAGCCATTTGGGGCTCTTCCTGAAATAGATACAAGAATTGGAACAGAATTATCATTGGTCGCTAAATAAAGGAAAAATCATAGTGTAGAAACTCTGGAATCATATTATCTTCACTTCAGACACTCAAGAGATTACTGCTCTAAAAAAAAAAATAAATCTGGCCTAAATCTGGCTCAGAAATGCAATGGGCTCTTGCTTTCTTATATAAATGCTTACAAGAGCACAAGTACAATGGGTTGGGCAACGGAAAACATAAGTAAGAGGTATGAGGAGGTATTTATTTGCTGCAAACACTCATTTCAAAAATCTCTTTGCAAGACCTCACTTCCTTGTTTTTTTTTTGAGAGGGGGCTTACTGTTTTAGCATGTCTGGCTTCAAAAACATGTTGAATCACACAATAGACACATAATGCATAAAACAAGCCATTAGATTCACACAAACATTAGACATACACATACGGTTATCAATTCACGCATTCAATCTGAAGATGGATATTAAATAATCTTTACAGAAAATCTTATCATTAGTGAATACATATACAACACATACTGAATTACTAGTTATTTAGAAGTTAATACTGGAATACTTTAGAAGGCTAACTGACTAGAATAGAAAAATGCGCTTAATGTCAAGGAATTTAAGGACACTGGCTACAACACAACTCATTTATTTTCCTTTCTTTTTCCAAGATACTCATACTATCTGTTGCCTAAAGTTTGTTGTAATTAATTTTGGATAGTTAGTTGTGTAGAATGCCTGCCATCATACTCTTATGCTATGAAACAGATATAACGTCTTTTCTGTTTTCAGAGGGGTGGGAAAAAGGTTTGCAATATTTGCAGCAGTGTCTCTTTAAGTAATCTTTTTTTTTTTTTTTTGGCTGTGCATCCAGGGCAGCTAATAGTTTTATCAAATACCCTTCTCAGCAAGACGACTGTTTCCATGGAAACCGCAGAGCAATCATCCATTACTCCTGCAAAGATTTCTCTCAGCTCTCTCCTAAATACAGGTAGCTACTTTCTCTCAAACCAAAACAGAATGGAGGAAGACATTTTACAGACCATGTAACAGTTCATCTCCAAAGTATAACACTGCACCAATGGGGAAAGTGGGACATAATGTACAACATCCCAGAAACCACATGCAAGAAAAACAAAGAAATTTTAAGAAAGGGACAAATTCTGTTATATCTGCAACATAAAACACAGCTTGTAGAAGGATGGAAAACTCTTTCCTTGAAAATATGAAATGGAGAGGAGATGCAGAACTAGACAGTAAGATCAGAGTTTAACCCAGAGCTCGGTCACATACCTCTCTCAGCATGTTGTTTTCTTTTTCCTTCTGTTCAAGAAGGCTCTCCAAGTGGTGTACATGCATCTCTGCCTCAGCCAACCGTCTTGTTCGTTCATGATCTTCCTCAGTGGCTTTTGCTGACAGACCTTTACTCTGCAGCATCTCCAGCAGCTTTTTGATGGACTCATCGCGTGCATTTAAAGTCTGTTTCTGTGTCTCAATACGCAGTTCCATCTCTTCTAAGGTTTTACGTAGGAGGAAGAGCTCCTTGGCCTGGCGCTCATGCTCTGTGTGAAGCCGCTGAAAGTTTTCCTCTGTCAGCTCTGCCACAAACGGCTCGCTGGTTCTAGAGCTGCTGTCCTGCTGGAACAGTTGGTTCAGGTCCCGCTGGATCCGAAGTTCATCTTGAAGAGCCTGGATAGTCATCTGCATATGCTAAAAGAATAAAGAAATAAAATCAGAGGATTCCCTCCACTGAGAAATAAGGAGAACAGTATAGGCCACTTCAGTCTTCCGCAACTACCAACAAAGAGAAAACTGCAGTGCTGGCAAGTCAATGTTGTTTTTTCAAAGCAGAATTTGAACGATTTTCTATAGAAAATTCAAGTCCCTTCTTTTACACATGCTAGAAGTTGTTTAACAACGGAAATCTCTCACTCAAGTGACTCTCCCACTTCTACCAACTTGAGTAAATCACCTTTTCAAAAGGAAAAATATCAGTAGGCAACAATTGATAGGGTTTCAAACCACCCCCCCCACCCCAAGTATTTGTCTATCCTACAGAGGAATTCTGCATAAGAAGATCTGGATGAGAATTACTGTCTTGGCAAAGCAAAGGGACATTTGACTATAAAAATATATGCACCAGCTAATAAAATGTAATCAGCCATGAAGGTCTTTAGTACCAAAACTACACCTAGCAGAGATCTCCCCCAGTTGACTTACAGATGAGATTATATCATGTCAAAAAGAAATACAACTACAGAGAAATGGATATACGCTGACTGTGGTGCATACAATTGCATGCATGAGGACTTAGGAGAGAACAAACCATTGCCTTACAAAGAGCAACATGCAATCAATCAAATGATCAGCAGTCATTTGTGGTTGTGCAAGACAAGAAATCCTATCTCAGTGACTGTGCATACAGTAGTACAATTCACTGGGATAAAACAGGAGAAGCACAGCTTGCATGGGAAAAAGTCCCTACTTTATATTTGGGTAAACATTTGTATTCTTCTCTGTAAGACAGAAATACTGACAGAAGTCAGTAAGAGAGAAGTACTAAGACACTGAACAAAGATCCGATTACCACAGATGAGATACCCACTGAGTGATATGTCTTTACACATTTCTTCTCAGGTGGCAGACATGCTTACAATCTTGTTTGAAAGTGAACAAGTCAGATGGACTGTTCTCTAGGGTCTACATTTACATTACAAAAATCTGACATCTTCAATAGTTACTTCCAGTATTCATGAGGAGTGAAGTATTAGTATTATCAGCTGTTATCAAACAATGCAGAAGACACACTGTGATACTATGAAAACATAGCAGAAAATATTATTTGCAGTAAACATATCTAGCTTTAAACTGTTTTAGAAATATTTAACATTTAGCTTGATTGTGTGGAAAGATGCATAAAGGCAGTCAAATCTCATTTTCTTTATGAAAAATCAAGTTCTCCAGCTGGCCTAAGAAGAGTTTTCAAAACTTAAAGTGCTGCTTCACAATCAGCTCTCTACGTCCACAGTGCTATTAAAAGAACAGGCCAGCTCTCTTAAGTGACCGGCACTCGAAACTGGATCAAAACTTCACCTAGCTGAAAACTGGCTCCACCAAAACAAAGCCTCTTCAGCCAGCTTTCTGATCCAGTTGATAGTATGACTACACCAACGCTGATCCTGGCACAAAGTGGGGTTGGGAATATGTAATGTAGCCAAGGAGCTGGTGGAGATGAAAGAGGAACCATTTTTTATGGTATCATCATAAAATGAAATCAGCTTAAAAGTGTAGCTTCACAAATGATTGAAGGTGCTGCAATTATCTTTTCTTCAGTAGCACAGTACTTGGCAGATAGTCATGCTATTATTAACTTAAAACAATAGGTTACAGAATGTGATAACTAAGCACAGGTTTATTATGATAGGGGATAATTGATTACTCTTCTTAAATATGCATTGAGTTTATATATTGGTGAGTGCTAAGATTTATTTTCAAATTGGCATCAATAATAGAAAAGAAGAAAAGAAACATCTCAATGGAATCAATCTGAATTTGGAAAACCTTTTTACCTATTTTTGGTTTTTTGCTTTTTTTTTTTTTTTAATGAAGATTTCCAATTTCATTTCTTGTCATTTCTCCAAAACACAGAGTAAGAATGTCAGAAGACCTTCAAGCTTAAAAACTGAGGCACCACTGCAAACATGCCAGCACACAGGTAGGCAATCAGAGCTACTACAATCTGTTCAATTAACATACATTGATCAAGCTGTGAGAGAAAATGTACTGTGCTCACAAAAAGTTTATCTTATCTGTACCTATACAGCACCAATAGTCAGTAGGACTACAACATCAGCAGTGAGAAAACATCCTTAAATTTCCTTAAACTTAAAAATAGACAACCTCACCAGAAGAACTGAACAATTTCACACAAGTTAATTCCATTTGTAAACAGGGTTTTGAAAAGCCCCACTTATCCAGAGCCCAGCTGTGTGTTGTTCTGCAGCTAACAAACAAGTTCCTACATGCTTCCACCTGCCTCTCCACATACTGCCTCTTCAGCGTTTCCTTTCTTACAAGAGGAAAAAGAGCTTCTGAGCAACCACATCATCTACTAAACGAAATGACTTCCTCTACTCAGTGCTGTCTCAGAATCAAACTTGGGTTATTTATAAACATCAGTGGACTAAATCACCACAACAAAATTCCTGCATTAGAATTGCAATCAGCTGATCTGCTGTGAAATCTCAATTCAGCTTACATAGGCAAATGTCATGTTTCATTGACCCACAAAATTATGTCCCCCAAAGCTGGGGAAGCCCCCATTATAATCACCTGGATCAAAAAAAAACAAAAGCAAAACCAAAGTCTGCTGTATTATTCAGAAATGGGACGTGAAACAAAATTTAGTAACAGTGACAAACAGCCCTTATGAGAATCCATCAGTCTTAAGCAATGAAAAGAGAGTTAAGGAACACCCAACATAACTGGTAGGCAATGGCCTTGAATGCAGTTTTCAAGGAAAAATTAAGGAGTAGGGAGACAGGAGGGGTTAGCATTGACACTGCAAATTCCTATCACTGCTCTCTGAGCTGCTCAGCTGAGAAGAAACTTCATTATGTGTAAGGTGGTGGGAAAATAAGCCACAGAAAATTATTCTATGCTTCTGACACCCACTCCTTTCCAACATGAAAGAGGTATGCAAAATGAGTTCTTTTCTCTGCTTTCCAACTTCTTTTTTTTTTAATGTTTTTCAGAACAATGGAACAATGTTCTTTATTAGTTGACATCATAAATAAACTAGTTTTTCAGATGTTATGGCTCTTTCTTCCACAACCTTTCAAATAAAGCATCGTTTTCCCTCTGAAGGAGCAGACAAGCCTTAGCTTCTCATCCATTTCTCAAGTTTCACTTTTAAATCAGTGGTGCCCCAGAAAGGCAAAAATCCTTCCCAAGTCTACATGACGTTAGCCACTTAATCCTATTTCTAAGACCTTACCAGAGACCTCTATCAAACTTGAAAAATACTGTTGAAATGATCCCATCTAGAAACAGACAAGTAAAAATGCCTTTACTACAATTAAGTTTGGTTACATCCTACTCTGATGGGTCAAGTACTGATCATAGTCTTATATAGTTTAATAAAGACAATGTATTTAAAGTCAAAGCAATTACGTTCAACCTGTACTTTCTTGGAAGCTCACTGCTCTTATTTCAGACCTTGAGGATTTGCTGTTTTTTCCAGTAATGAAAGTTGGTCTTTAAGCCTCACTACAAATTATAACTACATCTGCAAATTACAAAGGTATTTTTGTAAGCATGGCTCACTAATAAAGCTATTTCTGGTTAGTGTACTTTCATCTTAGTACTATGCACCTCTAGGACCACCTGAAATGTAAATCTAAAAACATCCAAGGTGAGGCATAATTTCTTACAAGGTGTTACACTGCCTCTATTACCTCCATGGGGCAACTTAAGGATTGCTAATTAGCACAGGGAATGGGGTTGCCTTTCATCCAGTAGCACACAATTTACAACTGTAAGCAGCAGAACATGATTCAGTCTCCTTCACTGCCTTACAGGTTTCAAATTCACATTTCCCACACCTTGGCATATTGCTTAGATGAATTTCCGACCTACTGTATAAACACAACCAAGGACACAGGAGTTCCTCCTATCTGGTTCACTAAAAATCGCGTTGTTGCAGTCTCAGGGCAACGTAACACACTTCTTGCTATCCTGTTGAGTTTGGGAACCTTGCTGCAGGCAGCTCTTTTCATCTCTCCATGTTGAAACTTTTCCATTTTGCATGAAATATTTAAAGATTCAGTAGGCCTGACAGAAAATACTAAGGAGAGCACAATTTCATATTCTAATTGGTAGCACTCACAAGAGCAGAAAGACCTGAAGTGCAATTCTTCCAATTAATTTAAATGTTTGTCATCATCTTACCATTCCAAAGCAAGTGAGCAAATGGATTTTAATACAATCAGACAGAAAAGAGAATTTAGTTGATATTTTATAGCCAAGACCCCCATTCTAATCCTAAATTTTAGATCAAAAGGAGGCAAGCACTGCTACCCGCATGATTTTGAACAGAATAATTAAATTGTGACATACTTTTAAAATAAAGGATTTCCGTATTCATCTTTGCAAGACAGAGCTTGACCTCCCAAGCTATTTCCAATAAGCATTTGTGTGCTTGTTTTTAATTGCCTGGTTTAGGTTATTCACACTGCAGACACTGTCTTTGTAGCTACCTTAACAAGATAAGTAATTTATCCTATTCTTTATTCAAGAAGGACTGCCTAAGTTAAAACTGTGGGTTGTGCAACAGAGGCGGGGCACCTAGGAACCGAACACTTCTGTAGTTAAGTTTTCCTTAATCTGTTGGATTTAAATTCTAAGTAGGTTAACCAAAGAAATTACTTGAATATTTAGGATACAAAACAAAAAACAAAAAAAAACCCAAAACAAAAAAACCAACCAGTTTGTTCAAGAGATGCCTCTCAACGATCAGCAAAAACAAAGATAAGAACCCTGTTTTTCTCTTCTGTTTTTTGTCTTCTTACATTGGCAGAATACTGAGGTCACTCACATCAATGAACAAGAGAATATGGAGTGATGGAAAGGAAGGGAGAGGAAAGGTATGTTCCACAAGCATACATGGTGCAGTGTTAGAACAGTTTCAGTCTGGAAGATAACAATTCAAGTTTTTACATGCCATCCTTATGCATCCCAAACCATGCGCCAGTCAGCAGACAGTAAACTAGTTTTGAGTGAATCTCTAACAAGTCATTCCTACGGAAGGTACTGAGAGAGATTCTAGTTTGTATAAACATTTGACTAATGATTGGCTTAGGTATTTGAACACATGTCTATCACATCCCAGTGTCTTAAAGGGAAGCTGAGTCTCAGCTCAAGGTCCTTGAATTAGCCCAGATGCCACTAAGGATCTCCCATACTCCAGTGTGCATCGCTGAACAAGTCTATTTCCTGCTCAAGGCTTGATCTCATCTCACTCTTTTCTAATTTTTAATCAGAAATTCCACTACAGAGGGAAGAATTTTGTTCCTAACAAAAGTTTTGCTGAAACTGGCAGATTCAATAATTTTTCTCATTAAAAATATTAATGACAAACTTAGCTACTGAAAATTTCCTGACTACTTAACTGTAAGCCAGGACATCCTGTACTGAATGACAGCTTTATGATGTGCACGTATTTGGCAGTTTTCTGCAAATCTGTTCAGTAATCAAGCTGTTCTTCACCAGAAAACAGTAAGTGCTTGGAAAGACATAGGACAGGTTTGCATTTGTTATGTCACATGTTTCAGTACAACCCAGGGAGGAGGAAAAAAAAGAAAAACAAAGAGATAGATGTAATGTGTTAATTGACCAAAAACAGGTCTTTGATGTTGCCAGTTTAAAGGTCCGGTCTTGTTCAACATCTTCATCAATGACCTTGATGAGGGGATAGTGACCACCCTCAGCAAGTTTGCTGATGATA